>JAXIVJ010016856.1:5000-27714 GCA_036785665.1 Chirona hameri | reverse complement strand
ATATATATATATAATATATATATATATATATATATATATATATATATATATATATATATATATATATATATATATATATATATATATATATATATATATATATATATATATATATATATATATATATATATATATATATATATATATATATATATATATATATATATATATATATATATATATATATATATATATATATATATATATATATATATATATATATATATATATATATATATATATATATATATATATATATATATATATATATATATATATATATATATATATATATATATATATATATATATATATATATATATATATATATATATATATATATATATATATATATATATATATATATATATATATATATATATATATATATATATATATATATATATATATATATATATATATATATATATATATATATATATATATATATATATATATATATATATATATATATATATATATATATATATATATATATATATATATATATATATATATATATATATATATATATATATATATATATATATATATATATATATATATATATATATATATATATATATATATATATGTATATATATATACATATATATATATATATATATATATATATATATATATATATATATATATATATATATATATATATATATATATATATATATATATATATATATATATATATATATATATATATATATATATATATATATATATATATATATATATATATATATATATATATATATATATATTATATATATATATATATATATATATATATATATATATATATATATATATATATATATATATATATCATCCACTCCACATCATGTCTTTTCGCTTCGCGGATCCCCGATGAGTCCCTGAACACGAACAGGTCGGAAGGGCGTTGAAAAGGTCGGAGGGGCCCTAGACGATCTGAAGAGACCCTGGGCCTTTCAAGAGTAAGAATTCAGTTGTCCAGGGAATAAAACTCAAAATTTTCGCGCCGCTCCGCGGCGCATTTGAACTACAAAGCCAATTATATGCGGATTAGAAAAACAACGGGCCGTTTCTCGGCGCATTTATGTGTTATGTTGCTACTTTCCTATATAATTGGGCAAAATAGTTCACTTTAGCACTTTTTTACCGCACTTTTAAACGCACAATATAGCATTTTTAGAGGTCTGCACCATACGCAATGTGACGCATTGATGAGAAATCATATCCAGGGCATTAGACTCAAAATTTGTGCGCCGCTCCGCGGCGCAATTTGTTTAAGAGTTCCAGGTATTGAGCTTAAAAATATTCCAAGTTGGTATAGCTGATTCCAAATTGGTGTCGCTGGTTCCAAAGTTGATATGGCAATTTGCTAACTCCAGCTCCTAAAAGTTGGTATGGCCATCCCATTCCTGTTATACTGCATTTTCCATCCTAGTAACGTGCCTTTTCATCCGTTTTGTTTAGCCCTTGCAACGCTTGGAAAGGGGCCCTTTCAACGCTCGGGAAGGGGTCCTTTCGAGGCGCCCCCCCCCCCCCCCTCCCGGACGAAATCCTGGCTACGTGCCTGTCGGAGATGATAGCACAGACAGCAAATGTGATGACTAGTAAATTCCTTCCGGTAACTAGTGAACTATAGTAAACATCCTTCGTAGATGTCGCAAGAAATAAAAAAAGAGTTATAGTTGATAACTTAGTCACATTGAATAAAAACTTGAACTGTGTGACGCCAAAATGCCACTTGAAAATACAGGCTGTGATGCTCTATTTAAAGTGTTCAAGTTTGATCATAAATAAATGGTAATCCGGGCGGGGACGAGAAAGACGGAAATGATATTAAATATATATTACATGATATTGCAGGCTGGGTGGGCCCTTTTGGCCAAGGGACCTTTTTCTGGAAAAGCTGCCCCCCCCCCCCCAACCGAAAATATGTGGCGCCGGCCCTGCTCATAACAAAAGCACAACGAATGTATTTCGCGCGTTATAATTGAGTTTCGTGACCGCTTCCAAATGCACTACAGCTGCACTACAGGTACTGAAATATACACTACTTCGACTACTACGTCGTGTATTTGGTGGAATTAAATTAACTAAATGAAGATATAATCTATGGAAATACAAGTTATTGATAACAAACAATACTGTCAATTTATAATAGACAAAACAATTACCAGACAAATTATATCTTGTCTCATTAATTTGGGCGTTAGATTCCTTACTGTTCTACCCGTTGTTCTATTACCCTGGTTTCTCCCGGCTTCGGGTGTCCCCGGTATTCGCTTGATGACGCACTTATGAACCTGCGCAGAAACATGCGCAGTCGGGATGAAGCCACCTGGTATATATCGCCTTGGGTAGAACCGTCCCCTGCTGCGTAGACTGGTAAGTGACGTCATCGGGGGTACTTCTCTATCCGTCATAGCAAGCTAAATATATGAAACACTACTTTGCAAGTGACATACATGTACAGTACATCATCAATAATGTATGTTAGGCAGTATAAAGTCTCATATTTATGAAAAAGAAACTTTAAAGGATCCAAAAGGTTTACCCCGGTGACGTCATTGACGTCATTGGCGGTCATGCAACAGCTTATAGGCATTGGGATGACAATGGCCTGGGTACTAGCCAACGAACATGTTTGATGTTTTCGTTGCCCTCATTGCCTTTGAAGACGTCATCGGTGATACTAGGTGTCAATGGTGAGCGAAATACGGACAGTCACAGTTGTAGGAGCGAGAAGAGCGTCGTTACTCGTTAGACAAGCTGTTTAATAACCAAGCTTAAAAAATAGAGTACCTAGGCTCAGACTGGTTATTGATTCGACACTGATTGAATCGATTGGAATCGTTCAATCAAAATTCCTTGAATCAACAAATAATTGATTCACCACCAGATCTTTTGATTCATGAATCGTGATTGAATCAAAATCCCTATCAAATCAAGGCTGATTGAATCAAAAGATTTAACGATTCTTAACGATTCAAGTACACTTGTAAATTGTGCAAATACATGCAGTCCCAGTGGCTACATTAATTTATACTGAAATAGTATTGCTGTAACAATGTTTTAATGATCATATATATGTATGCTTCCATTTGTATTTATTTGACATAAATTCACCACATATTTAAATGTTGAATCAAGCGTGAATCAATTAAAATATTTGTTTTGATTCTATGAATCAGAAAGAATCAATTCTCAATTTTGTCTCCATGAATCGAATGATGATTGAATCATTCGGATTCCAAAATGAATCATGACTGAATCGTTCCAAAAAAGTTGAATCAATAACCAGTCTGCGGCTAGGCTTTAAGTAGTTTATTAAGTCATTTGAACTTTTGGGATTTTACTAGTTAGGTGTAAATCAAGAAATTACCTTCTGAAACCCGCTTTAGCCAAGCTAAGTAGCTGTTGGATAGCTCTGTTGTTTTGTGTATTTTTTGAGGAACCACATTATATTTAGATATAAGGATTAGATATTTAGTTTTGTGGATCGTTTAGGTATTATTTTTAAGCATTCATAGTTAGCTGTTACCTCTTACTTGCTTTTTAAAGGACTTTTCATTCTAGCTTGTGTGCGCCAAAATTGTCTTAGTCTTATTTTTGTGTTATTAGTGCAGGGTTGGATAAGTAGATATTTTAGAAAATTAGGGATAATTAAGGTGTATTTAGTATTCAGTTTATTTAAGGATTAGATATTTAGTCTAGTATTAGGTGCACTCATAGCTGATTTGTGTCACTAGCTTTACCTAGATCTAGTTAAGGTTTAGAAGAAGAAAAAACAAACAACAAAAAAACAAAAAAAGTTAAGTTAAGTTAGTAAAGTATTGAAAAGTGCATAGTACCTAAGTTATATACCTAAGTTACTAGTGTATTCAAATGAGCATGACTAGGATGCAGGCGAAGGTAGCAGAGCTAGAGGCCCTCCAGGCTAGAGTAGCGGAGCTTGAGGCGCAGTTAAGTAAGTGTAGGTGTAGAGATGAGCCGCAGGAGGGTGTAGCTCCTGACCAAGGAACGTATGCGCAGATCGTGGTTAGGGGGTCAGAAAAGGAGCCTACAGGATCAGGGACCAGTGGTAGTTCTGATAGGGGCATAAGGGAGGAGGATAAGGCAAAGGTGGATAGTGCGGCTGGGGTTTGGAAGTGTGTTGGAGGGTCACGTTTCTGGAGACTCAACATTGTGGAAAGTAATGCTAGGGCCACAGACAGTAAGGCTGAGGAGGGGTGCTGGGTAATGGAGGGTGGTAGCAGAATCTGGAGGAGGAAGAGGGAAGGGGATCATGAGGGATGGACAAAAGTTCAGGGTAGAGTCAGGCAGTACAGCCCCAGGGAACATCAGCAGGTTACAATAGCAAATAGGTTCAGTGCGTTAGAGTCAGCAGCTGAAAGTGACAGGGAAGAGATTCAGCATTTAGTGGTTGGGGACTCAAGGGTAAGGCCCTTAAGGCGAACATTCTGTGGGAAGAGGGACAGATGTATAGTCAAACCGGGGGCAAGAGTAGTTGATATGGGCCCTGTCATTGAGGCAGAACTTGGTAGGAGTAGCCCGGAGACAGTTATAATACAGGTGGGGGTGAACAACATAGGACCTAGGCAGAGTGTGAGAATAGTAGCGGAGTACCGGAGCCTGCTGCAGAGGTTGAAGGAGTCCAGGAAACCAGTCATTGTGACTGGCATCCTCCCTCGCTGTGGAGCCAGTGAGGAGTGGTACTCGAGAGCTCTGTCTGTGAACAGCTCAGTTCAGAACTTATGTTCAGCTATGGGGCTTAGTTATGTAGACTTATGGGATCAGTTCTATGAGTGGCATAGGTACTATATGAAGGATGGGCTTCACTTATCGGATGAGGGGGCAAGGGCTTTGGGAGATGCCTACAGAAGTGTCATTCAGGGAAACTAGGTAGGAGGGGGGGGGGGGGGGGGGGGTCAGGGACGCTAGTACTAGGGCATCAGGAAGTAAGCATTGGTAGAAGTTCATGTCAGAATAGGACAGTAGATCATAATTCCCTCAGAATTAGTAGAGTCAGCTCAAAGTATAAGATCACATGTGTGTTGCTGAATGCCCAAAGTATTAGGTCTAAATTTGATGAGTTTGAGTGTTATGTTGCCCTTGAAAAGCCTGATATCATTTGTGTAACCGAGACATGGGTTAGTGAGGGGTATAATAGGGATAGGCTACAGGATTTCGAGTTACAAGGGTATAACATGTTCTCATACTGCAGAGAATCACGGCAGGGAGGCGGAGTGTTTGTATATGTAAATAGCTTGTACTGCACTACTAGAGTTGATGATTCTAGTAAAGTAAAAGAAGTAGAATCAATCTGGCTTGACATTAAAATTGGTACAGGAAACAGAGGAAGGTTGAGGATAGGTGCATTTTACAGACCAGGGAATCTTCCAAGGAACTCCCAAGCTGAAACAGACCAAGATATTTGTGAGGAAATACGTAGGAACTTTCGGGCTCAGTGTCTTATTATGGGAGATTTTAGCTTAAGAGGATACGAAAGTATAGCAGAGGAAACAAATGAGTGTAGGTTGTATAGGCAAATCTTTGAAGAGGAGCTTTTCATGCATCAGTTTGTAACAGAGCCAACCAGACATTGCTCCATTCTAGACCTTGTATTCTCAGACAACAGTGATCTAGTTAGTGACATAAGTATTTGTGCAGGTCTAGGAACCAGTGATCACAATATGGTTAAATTCAATATCTCATCAGAAATGAGGCCCAAAGATAACCTTATTATGGTTCCAAACTTCAGCCGGGCTGATTTTGATGGTATTAGAAATGACCTCGCACAGATAAAATGGAACGTTGAGTTGGCAGGTTTAGATGCATGTGAGGCCTGGAATGTTTTCAAAGCTAGATTAAGCCAAATTCAAAATCGGCATATACCCCTCAGGCACAAACGTAACAGAACCAAGGGCAATCCAGTTTGGCTTACCCCAGAAGCAAGGAGTGCTATACAAGCTAAAAGAAGTGCATTTGGCATTTTGAAGGGATCTTTACTAGATATAAATCAGAAGGCCTACCAGAATGCAAGAAATTCAGTTAAGAAAAAGGTCAGAGCAGCTAAAAGGGCAAAGGAACTTGATTTAGCTGGACATTGTAATGCAGATAGTAAGAAGTTCTTCAGTTTTTATAAGTTAAGTACAGTTTCCAAAAATATAGGTCCATTGAAGGTAGATGATGTGTTAGTTAGCAAGGACAGTGAAATGGTTGAAGTGCTTAATGATCAGTTTCAATCTGTCTTTACTATCGAGGACCAGAGTAGTATTGCAGCACTTCAGCCTGAGCTAGAGACAGAGGAGACTATAGGAGAGCTAGGTGGCATAAGTAGTGAACTTGTTCTACAATATCTAAAGAAAGTAAGGCCTAACAAGGCAGAAGGACCTGATGAAATCCATGCTAGACTTTTAAGAGAATCTGAAAGGGAGTTGTCGGTTCCATTAGCCATAATATTTTCTAAATCACTTGCAGATAGTAAAATTCCACTTGATTGGAAAAGAGCAAATGTTGTTCCTATTCATAAAAAGGGAGATAGAAGTAAAGAGGAAAACTATAGACCAGTTAGTCTGACCTCATTAGTCTGCAAGGTGCTTGAATCAATCATCAAAGATAAGATTGTTGAATTCTTGGAGCAAAATGAACTCATCAAGGATACACAGCATGGCTTTAGGAAGGGCCGTTCTTGTTTAACTAATCTTCTGGAGTTTTTGGATGTTGCAACAGATAGCTTTGATCAGGGTAAACAGCTAGATGTAGCTTTTCTTGATTTCAGTAAAGCATTTGACAAAGTCCCCCATACAAGACTGGGGTTGCAACTTAAAATTCATGGGATCAGGGGCAAGATTCTGGATTGGATAGAAACGTGGCTTTCAGGACGCCAGCAAAGGGTTATATTGAATGGGTGCCAATCACAATGGAAGGAGGTTCTCAGTGGGGTTCCACAGGGCTCAGTCCTGGGCCCATTGCTTTTTATAATATTTGTGAATGCAATTGAGAACAGTATAGACAGCAAAGTCTTGAAATTTGCAGACGATCTAAAAGTTGTCAGGATTATTAGAGGAAAGCATGATCAGGATGTTTTTCAATCAGATCTGGACAAGCTAGTTGAGTGGTCTGAAGCATGGCAGATGAAATTCAATTTGAGTAAATGTAAGATTATGCACGCTGGACGGGTTAGCAGTAAACATAGGTATGAAATGGGTGGGCAGAAAATGGAGCAGATTGAAAAGGAAAGAGATTTAGGTGTCGTGGTAAACAATAGACTATCAGCGTCAGACCAGGTTGTAGAAGCTAGGAAAAAGGCACTTAGAATGCTAGGGGCCATTAACAGAAATGTTTCCTACAAGAGTGAAAAGGTAATAACAAAACTGTATTGTGCACACGTTAGACCACATTTGGAGTATTGTGTACAAGCCTGGTCTCCAACATATGAGAAAGATTGCTGGTTGTTAGAAAGAGTTCAAAAAAGGGCAACAAAAATGGTTAATTGTCTTGGTAGTTTACCTTATGAAGATAGATTAAAGAAATTGGGTATGTTTTCACTTAGATATAGAAGGCTAAGAGGAGATCTAATTGAAGTCTTCAAATTTGTAAATAGTCAGCATTCTGGATATTTAAAGGGTATGTTTGAGTTCAATAGGGAAAATCGAGGTAGAGGTCATCAGCATAAACTCATTATGAAACAAAGTAGGACTAGGCTACGACAGTCATTTTTCAGTAGAAGGGTTGTAGGACATTGGAATATGCTACCAGGGGATGTCGCTGATGCAGTGACACTTGCTTCCTTCAAAATTAGATTAGATAAATACTTTACAGAGAAGGGATTAGTTCATAAATACTCGTGGGATTAGCCTTCTTTTATGCAGGTAGAGTAAGGTGATTTGAAGGGGCGAGACTGGTGGAGGGGGGGGGGGGGGTGGGTGTGGGTGTGGGTGGGGTGGGGTGCAACCTCGGATGGGCCCAAGAGGCTCTTTGTTGCACTTTTCTTTTATGTCTTTATGTCTATGTCTACCTAATCTTGGTGCCATTAGGTAATATTTAATTTATACTGATGCCCCAGTCTGCAAACCATGGCAAGGACACCAATGAGCGTGTTTGGGGGCTGGGGCAGCCTGAATCCGGCCCTAAATTGAGATGGGGCAGAAGATAACCCATTTTGATTTGGGGCAGCTGCCAGCTTGTGCTAACCTAACCTACCCTGAAGAGACAATTTCCTACCAGATCAATTAATCACACCAAGACAGGTCATGCTACCATGGGGCCTTAAGTAACACCCGCAGTGGCACCCGCAGACGTCAAAATGAACCAAAACCATTCTTGATCAAAAATGGCTTGATTTATCTAAGCATTCGTTTTTGTATACGCTGAAGCATGCAGCCGCTCAGGACGTACTCCCTTTTGGCGGATTCGAGAAAGGAGATCATGTACAATTCAATCAAACTTAATTTTTATGTTGGCATGCATGGAGGCCTGGTAATTTTTATGGAGGACTAAAAGGACTGAAAGGACTATGTGTTACTACCACGTGTGCTCCAGTACTGTTCCATATTTCAAACCTGTTTTAGCTTTACCAGTGCGCGCCCGCTCGGTCATCGCCCAAAAAGGCGTTTTACTGGTAAATTAATGTTATTAAAGCTGGAAATGTGCACTTTCTTGTTTTCCCACATTTTGCTTGAGACGATCCTATCACATCCTAGCCAGCTGCCACTGGATCAGCAGTAATAGCCGAGTGGCTAAGACGTCTGGCTCTCACGTGGGGAGCCCGGGTTTCGAACCCCGGTAGAGCTATGGCCCCTGGGCACTAATATAACCAATATGTTCGCTGGCGCTCCATAAGAGTTGGCGACCAAGTGGGTCGTCAATTCTTTTATAAAAAGGGAAAAGGATCGTATGAACGCTAAATGTATAACAGTATTTTCTGGAGTTGGTATGTTATATCACGTTATGGTTTGTCCGCCCCTGTAGCTCAGTGGGAGAGCGCTGGACTTCTGACCTATCCCGATAGTGGCAGCCCGGGTTCGGGTCGCTTCGGCGCTCGCTATTTGCTCCTGACTGGGATGGCCTGTGGCCGGTGGTAGCGGTCACACTCAAGGCCAGGTGACGTCAGAGGGCGGGGCGGACCGTGTCCAGGTATGTCGGGCACGTAAAACTTTCGTCTCTAAATTCTGCCGGCCTTGCGCGATTGCGCGAATTGCGCGATCGGGTGGTGAGGTCAGGACCTGCGCAACAAGCTCTGCTTAGCGCGGGTCCTGATCTCGGAAATCCACCCATACAAAACATTCGGACTAAATTTATTTTTAAAAAAATGGTTATCCAGATTTGTGCACACGGTTCACTTGGTCGTCTTATGATTCTATTTCTATGTAACATAAGTGAAATTAGGTTACAAACCTGACCCAGTAAACAACAGGCCAGCGTTCCGCGCATTAATAATAGTTTTTTTTTTACATCCTACGGTTTGTGTTGTACAGTTATGACACGGCCGCCTCCAAAACAGGTGCTTGTCAGTCATCGGCTTTCGACGTCATGCTGTTCAAACTATGTTTGTTTTAAATTATGAGTCTTGGCAACGAAATTTGGGTATCTGAAGGCCATTTTTTTTTTGCTCCCCCCCAACTGAGCGGCTGGATCCGCCCCTGGTGCCACGCGCTGTGGTACCACCCCTATCAGAACGCACCATAACAAAATCAAAATTGATTGTATGGTCCTATCCAATGGTGAAAACCCGATCTCAATCGGAGCAGTGGTTGCAAAGTTATTAGCTTCCGAAAAGCGTTTGCATGGCCGGGTCGAGCCGGTTCGGGCCGGGTCAAATGTACATTTGTCTAGTAAGTTGACGAGAAACCTCACGTGCGCTTCGCGCCAGCTCGGTAACTAATTTTATAATGTAATTACATACAATTATTATGAAAAAGTATTGTTTTTGTTTAACAAAATTATTCACCCATGTTACAGCATCAATATTTTGATACAGTGATTTTAATTTGAGTACAAATTTGATTCAGGTGAGCCAAGGGATAACACAAATTGATGCACTTATAAAGCAATATTGCAATAATACAGTCCCAGTCAGGAATGGATGCCAAGCCGGAATCACAAGCAAGTATCCCCACGGCACCTCAGTTCGGACCTGAACCGGCACCGCAGTTTGGTCCGGAACCAGCGCCTCAGTTCGGACCAACCCCGGATCCTGAAGAGACACTTGATGTGCAGCCTACGACGAACATGACAGTGTCGGATCTGCTGCGACTGTACCTGGCTCCGGAGCGTCTCTGCGGCGAGAACCAGTACCACTGCGCCAGGTGCGCCTGCTTGCAGGACGCCGACCGCCAGGTGCGTTTGCTGACACCACCGCCGCACCTGGTCGTCTCGCTGGTACGGTTTGAGTTCGACCGGCAGACCGGCGCGCTGCGGAAGGTGCTGGCGCCGGTGGGTCTGACTGAGCGTCTGGCCGACCGGCAGCCCGCCCAGTATAGCCTGTATACAGTCATCGTGCACGCCGGTCACTCGATGGACGCCGGGCATTACTTTTCGTTTTGCCGCATATTTTTTTTTAATTTTTTTTTACCCGGACCGGCCTATAGCCATATCCCGGGTTTGGGGAAAGTACTTCTGGCAATTTGCCAGGCAAAGAGTTACGTTAGTCGGTTTATGGGAACCCGAGCAAGAAAGGGAATAGGGTAGCTATTTTACGTTAAGTGAATTATTCACAGTAAATCTAAAGTCTATCTTACGTTAAGTATTTCGTTCAAAGTCAAAGTTAAAATAAAACACGAGACACATACTGTGGTGGTGTACTAATGTGATGTACTGTACCGTGATCCGATCGGCGGCGCTGGGCGGCGGCCGGCGGTGGACCGACCGTGGCCTCCGGGCGTATGACGTCAGCACCGTGACCTGGCGGCCGGGCGGGGAGTCGAGCCGCGGCGGGCAGCCGAGCAGGGGATCGGACGGTCACGCTTGAATCTGATCAGCTGTATTGTTCATTTTGTTATTGTTCTGTTCCAAATTGTTAAATGCATATCAAGACGCACTTACCTCTTTGAAGTGGACGAGACGCCGAGACTGAGAACTCCAGTAGTGCTGTGAGACGGCGACACTACACATACATACACAATATATTTCATACACACACAGAGCAGAATACTTGTACAGTGTCAGAGTTGATGGAGCCGTGGGGTGCCGTCATTGCAACAGCGGGAGACTGTTGCCAGTCTCCCTAGCTCCGGCGCCTCGGCGAGACCTGGTTGTGGGGTGTGTTTAGCTGGGCGAAAAGTCCTGAATAATAAAAAAACCAGCGTCTATAGCAAAGGGGAAAAACCTGCGCGGTGGGCCAAAAATGCGCAAGGAAAAAAAACCCTGTTATATTTGTTTAGCTAAACGTGTTTGGTAGAGATAATCTAAGAGGGGACCTATCAATACGAGATAACTATCACCTAACAGTGTAAAAAAGTTTGACAGGGTGGATACTGCACCGCAGCGCAGTGGACACTGCACCGCAGCGCAGCAGTCACCGCACCGCGGCGCAGCATCGGCGTGTGATCTGGTTTGGCAGGGCATCATGCCGCCGCCAACGCAAAATCGCACATCAGCCATCGGCGTCCCATCGCAGAAATCCCCCGCCAAATCAGCCACGTCACGAAGAGCCACGGCCAGAAACCCTCGCCGCGGGGCCGAGATCCAGCAGGGGCCCCCGCAACAAGACACCGGCAGCCAACGCGCAACCCCACGTCGGCAGCAACATGATTTAACATACTGCACCGCAGCGCAGCGGACACCACACCGCAGCGCAGTGGAGTGAGCACCGCACCGCAGCGCAGCGGCCACCGCACCGCAGCGCAGCATCGGCATCTGTTATCAGGGGCGGGTGTTCAAGTACTCGGCTTTGGCAAGAGCGGAGTAGAGGGGAGAGGAGGGTTGGGAGGAGCATTTCGTTAAGAAATGAACAACGAATTCCAATGGAACCTTTCGTTGCGCGACTGATTTGGCAGGGAATCGTGCCGCCGCCAACGCAAGACCGCACATCTACCATCGGCGTCCCATCGCAGAAATCCCCCGCCAAATCAGCCACGCAACGAATTTCGCCGCGCGGCCGAGATCCAGCAGGGGGCCCCCGTAACAAGACACCGGCAGCCAACACGCAACCCCACGTCGGCAGCAACGTGATTTTAACATAATTTAACATGCTGCACCGCAGCGCAGCGGACACTGCACCGCAGCGCAGCAGCCAACGCACCGCGGCGCAGCATCGGCGTGTGATCTGGTTTGGCAGGGAATCATGCCGCCGCCAACGCAAAATCGCACATCAGCCATCGGCGTCCCATCGCAGAAATCCCCCGCCAAATCAGCCACGCAACGAAGAACCCTTCGCCGCGCGGCCGAGATCCAGCAGGGGGCCCCCGCAACAAGACACCTGCAGCCAACACACAACTCCCGCGTCAGCAGTAACTTGATTTAACAGTTAGTCAGGAAGTTATTTCTGACTGGTTTGGCAGGGAATCATGCCGCCGCCAACGCAAAACCGCACATCAACCATCGGCGTCCCATCGCAGAAATCCCCCGCCAAATCAGCCACGCAACGAACAGCCAAGCCATAACCATTCGCCGCGCTACCAATCCAGCAGGGGGCCCTCGCAACAAGACACCGGCAGCCAACAGGCAACCCCACGTAGGCAGCAACCTGATTTAGCGACCAATTTGACAGGGAATCATGCCGCCGCCAACGCAAAACCGCTCATCTACCATCGGCGTCCCATCTCAGAAATCCCCCGCCAAATCAGCCACGTCACGAACAGCGCCGGCCATTCGCCGCGCGGCCGAGATCCAGCAGGGGGCCCCCGAAACAAGACGCCGGCAGCCAACACGCGACTCCCACGTCAGCAGCAGCACAATTTAACGGTTAGTCAGAAACAACTGAATGAAGTATTTGTTGGAGGTGATTTATTGTTTCTTGTTGAACCGTCTCAAATTGCGGCGGTAGCGGTTACTTTCAGAGGGGCTGGGGGGGGGGGGGAGGGGCTACGAGGGAGCTGGGAAGGAGGGTGGGGGAGGGGAGGGATGGCAGGGAGAGGGTGAGGGACTGACTGTCTTCAGAGAGAGGAGGAGGGTGGGAGTTTGGGAGTTGGCGGGTGACGGCTCTGATCATAAAGGCGTCAGAGTCCTCAGAGGACTCAGAGGACTCGAGCGGGGACTCCGCCAGAGATTCGGCGGGGGTGGGAGTGGGTGCCGCTGGGGCACTGCCAGAGTCCAGAAGGGACTCGGCGATGCTAGAGTCCAGAAGGGACAGAAGGGACTCGGTCTGCTCTGCCGTCGGTGGGGGTGTGCACTGCCGCCGCTGTGACGAGGCAGGCGGTGGCACCGGTGGGGTGGACCCACTTGAGGTCCGACGGAGGGGCACGGGTGGGGTTCGGTGGGATGGGGGCAGCGGGGGCCAGACGCTGGGGGCCAGCGCTGGGATGGGAGGTGGGGTGGGGGGACCGCCTTGCGGGCCCGGGTCTGCTCGGCGGCTATCGCTCGGGCAGGGCAGTCACGGGACCATGCGGGGTGGGCGGCCCCGCACGACACGCAGCGAGTGGCTGCGGTGTCGCCACCGACACATTGGGCTGTGTCGTGCGTCTCGGCGCACTTCCCGCAGATGGACTGGCGGGCGTGGCACTGACGCTGGTGGTGGCCAAACCGCCAGCAGGCTCTGCACTGCAGTGGCCCTTGGGTCCACTCCTTGACTGTGACTACTATGTAGCCACAGTAGATGCGTTCCGGGAGCTGTAAGCCCCGGAAACGCAGCCGGACCATGGGGTTGGGGCCTGGTCGCTTAGACCGCATCCGGACCACTTCTGTCACCCCCTGAGTGCTCCTGGAGGAGCACGGTCTCAGTCAGATTGCTGACTTCGGGGCACAGGATGAATCCCTGGCAGGAATTCATGTGGTCGGGGGCCGTCACCTCACAAGCCTTGTCCATGAAAGACGGGATGGCTAGGAGGGTGGCAGTCTGCTGGCCAGACAGGGTCTGAACCAGCAGAGCGCCGGAACGGATGGAGCGCGCGCTGGCAAAACGCGTTTTGCCGCGCGTCCTGCGGTGGCGACGGGGCCGGCCCGGACGGCGTTGACGGCGGCTGGTGGCGGCTGGACGATACCTCAGCGACGCCGGTGACAGCGGCGGCCGCGCTTGGCCGACCACGACAATCTTCTGATGCCGCCTACACACTGCTGTACCGACTGGCGGGGGCGGCGGCGGACGGTGGGCGGCCGCCTGCGCTGACGGCGCTGCCCGGCCCGCTGCGGGCTGCCGTGGACCAGAGCGCTGTTCGGCGCCCGGCTCTCGCGAGAGCGCTCACTGACGTCACACAGGGCCGTGACGTCATAGTGAGTGACGTCAGCTCGTGCACCGCTGAACACCCGCGAGCGAGGATGAAATTGAGCTCCATATCCGACGCAGTAGCGGAGTACCTTTGTTCCACAGTATTCTCATCACGGATCCTGATGATGAAGGATCCTCAAGATGCGTAGTGGGTTATATATATATAATACAAAGAGGGCTTACTTTACAGGAAAAATTTAAATCAGAGCTTTCAGGTATATTGTAGCACTCTGACAAAGGGTGTTACAATATACCTGAAAGCTCCACTTTTATATTTGTATTGTGGAGTAAGTCCTCTTTGTATGTAATCTTCCTTGGGACCTCAATGTAACATCACACAATGTACATCATAACAAACTACAGCAGATACTTACACTGGTGCTTCCACATCGGCGCCAACAAGGAAATCGTCCATTTTTCCAAGCGAAAACGCTGATGTAGTCACTTTACTTGAGTGCACCCTCTCTGTTTAAGTTTCTGTTATAAATTCAGTTTAACCCTTGTTTAAGACTTGCATAACTCAGAAATAACTATATTTGTCAAAGTGTCCCCTCATGGTGACACTTCTTCGACTATTTTCCGAATTTTGAGACTCAAGTCATTTGTATTGTTATTTCTCTGTTGCCCATCGCTTTGTCTCACTGCGTCGTTTTGTGCAGCAAACCCACTAGCAAGCCCTGCTAGCGCTCTTTTTCAATCGCTGGAATGCCGCTCGCGCGCGAGCACGTGACGTCATGTAACGGGTTTTCGCTTCTGCATGGTTCTGCCATTTTGTGTAGCATTGCAACATTTTTTGAAATTTTTGAAAACTCTTTCTCTGGTTAATTTTGGGCCGCTGAATGGAATTACATAAATTTTGAGGCTCTCTGGCTTAATCTGCAACAATTAGAACTGCTTGCAACAATTGTCAACAATTTGCAACATTATTAAAATTTTGCTCACGGGGTTTTCTTGAGATCAGGAGTCGAAATATGGCATTTTCAGAATGTTATATCCCCGTGTTTTCGAGATAATACTAAATTTTGTGGTTAAAATGCAGAATCGAGCTCAACCTGTACATACATTTTTATTTTGGAGGCAGGTCAATCATCGGCGAGCACATAGGTCGCTGCACGGTTAGGGTGGGGGTGGTGAAATTTAGCGAGTTAATCGGGAATTGGTCCGGTGGAATAAGGTCCGGGTTTCCTTGTCTGTGAGCCGGCACCAATGGCCCTCTGGCTCCTCCTTACATAATTTCACCAACGGCTTGTCTCTCAGATTATCACACCGTGAGTTCTGTGATCGGTTCCATGTATATTCTGCATACCCAGTGCAACGCTACGCTGAGGACGAACTCCCACTGGAACTAACACATTCATACATCCTTTCACTCAGACTCTCCCCAGACATTCACTCAATCATCAATATCTTTCATACTTTGCAGTAAACTGTCAGGTTCGTCTTCCTGACCCCTCCCTCTTTTCCTATCCCCACCAGTGGTGCGTAGTGTTACACAGGGAACGCACCAGGGTAACAGCTGGTTCACTGAGCGAATTTAGTCTCCGATGTACTCAGCTCTTCACTATGGATAACTTTCCACTCTAACTATTAAATCCACCAAATGAAAATATGAATAACCTCACACATGCTTTTCTGTCTGGGTCCATTCCTGCCGCACACTGCTGCTGGGATCCACGACTTACTGCGGTTTCCGTGGTGCCCCAATCGCCAATCCACGCCACCTCAGCACCCTGACTCCTCCTACGGCATTTATCTGAGGTGGATGGCCATTCCGGCCCACACGTCGCCACCCCAGCACCCTGACTCCTACGGCATTTATCTGGGGCGGATGGCCATTCCGGCCCGCACACGTCACCACCTCAGCACCCTAACTCCTCCTACGGCATTTACCTGAGGCGGATGGCGATTCTGGCCCTCACACGTCGCCACCCCAGCACCCTGACTCCTCCTACGGCATTTATCTGGGGCGGATGGCCATTCTGGCCCGCACACGTCGCCACCCCAGCACCCTGACTCCTCCTACGGCATTTATCTGGGGTGGATGGCCATTCCGGCCCGCACACGTCACCACCTCAGCACTCTGACTCCTCCTACGGCATTTACCTGAGGCGGATGGCCATTCTGGCCCTCACACGTCGCCACCCCAGCACCCTGACTCCTCCTACGGCATTTATCTGGGGCGGATGGCCATTACGGCCCGCACACGTCACCACCTCAGCACCCTGACTCCTCCTACGGCATTTACCTGAGGCGGATGGCCATTCTGGCCCTCACACGTCGCCACCCCAGCACCCTGACTTCTCCTACGGCATTTATCTGGGGCGGATGGCCATTCCGGCCCGTACACGTCACCACCTCAGCACCCTGACTCCTCCTACGGCATTTACCTGAGGCGGATGGCCCTGCTGGCCCTCACACGTCGCCACCCCAGCACCCTGACTCCTCCTACGGCATTTATCTGGGGCGGATGGCCATTCCGGACCGCACACGTCACCACCTCAGCACCCTGACTCCTCCTACGGCATTTACCTGAGGCGGATGGCCATTCTGGCCCTCCTGGTTTCCCAGAACCTGGCGTTACCGGACTCTTTCGAGTGCCCGCCAGTATTTCGCGACTTATGGCGCGCGATCCAGCTCACTTCTTGGCATCGCGGAATGGACCCAAAAAAAACAAACAATCTCATCATCATCTAACTCCCATTCTCATGGAAACACAACTTTCTCCTTCCGAACTAAATATTCCTACCGAAACCGGTCTATACATCTGAGACCTTTGCCATCTTTTGTTAAAAGGGTCTCCTCTTAGTTGAATTCCCATTCAACTCCACCCCCTTTCCCCCATCACCCGTTGTGCAGCAGACCGTGTCGGCAGGCATATTACGCACAGGGGCGCGGATACGTATTGTCTAGGCCTCCTCACAATCTTGTCTATTATTTCCCACTGTCAGTTTACACCATGCTGTTATCGTCATACCTCCCTCGTGCGTTGTATCCTATTTGCCCCGGCTCCACGCGCACGGTTGTCTCTGGGCGTGCGTCTGCACGTTTGTATGTAGTGTACGTACAGTATGCATGCATGATTCCAAGTATGTGTATGTATGTCTGTATGTCTGTATGCCTGTATGCCTGTATGCCTGTATGCCTGTATGCCTGTATGCCTGTATGCCTGTATGCCTGTGTGCCTGTGTGCCTGTGTGCCTGTGTGCCTGTATGCTTGTATGCCTGTATGCTTGTATGCCTGTATGCCTGAATGCCTGTATGCATGTTTGCCTGTATGTTTGTATGTATGTATGTATGTATGTATGTATGTATGTATGTATGTATGTATGTATGTATGTATGTATGTATGTATGTATGTATGTATGTATGTATGTATGTATGTATGTATGTATGTATGTATGTATGTATGTATGTATGTATGTATGTATGTATGTATGTATGTATGTATGTATGTATGTATGTATGTATGTATGTATGTATGTATGTATGTATGTATGTATGTATGTATGTATGTATGTATGTATGTATGTATGTATGTATGTATGTATGTATGTATGTATGTATGTATGTATGTATGTATGTATGTATGTATGTATGTATGTATGTATGTATGTATGTATGTATGTGTATATGTATATATGTATTTATCTTATAACTGTTAGCGTGAAGAAGCGTCGCCGGCGTGATACCATTTGTAGTGTATTTGTGGAGTGTGTGTAGTTTATGCTGTGTAGTGTATATTGTGTAGTGTATATTGTGTAGGGTATATTGTGTAGTGTATATTGTGTAGTGTATTGTGTAGTGTGCATTGTGTAGTGTATTTTGTGACTATAGTGTACCACGGGTCGTGTTTCTGTAATTGGTAATCGGTACTCAGTACTCGGTACTCGATACTCAGTACTCAGTACTCAGTACTCAGTACTCGGCACTTGGTACTCGGTACTCGGCACTCGGCACTCGGCACCTGGTACTCGGTACTCGGCACTCGGTACTCGGTACTCGTTACTCAGGAATGGGTACTCAGTAATCGGTACTCACTACTCGGTACTCGGTACTCGGTTACTCGGTACTCGGTTACTCGGTACTCGGTTACTCGGTTATCGGTACTCGGTACTTGGTACGCGGTACTCGGTACTCGGCACTCGGTACTGGGTACTCGGTACTAGGTACTCGGTACACGTTACTCGGTACTCGGTACTCGGTACTCGGTACTCGGTACTCGGTACTCGGTACTCGGTACTCGGTACTTGGTACACGGTACTCGGTACTCGGTACTCGGTACTCGGTACTCGATACTCGGTACTGGGTACTCGGCACTCGGTACTCGGTACGGACACCTGGTACTTGGTGCTCAGTACTTTTCTGTATGTACAACAACTGTCCCACCTGAGCGAAATCCACGGGTTTTCCCCTCGTTAGGCTAGCGTCTGACCGTCTGGCCGGACCCTCTCGTCCAGGGGAGGGGGTTCATGACGTCATGTGTTTTGGGATCGGGCGCGTGGGGTCAGTGTCCCAGCGGCCGGTAGCGGTGATCGGTGACGCTGGCCGTGTGGACACTTGTGCGAATTTTTCATGACAGCGATTTTATTCTGGCGTTAATTTTTAACAGCGAGATGAACAGGGACGAAATTGTACATGACCGTGATTTGTATCATACCGCCATATCTTTCCATAGAGCAAACGACCATCCCATAATTTCGCGCTTGTTAAGGAGACAGTTAACTGCGAGAATCGTAAACATTCCAACACAGCCTTCCTCACTTTCCTTTTCCTTGGGACATATTTACTTTACTCAGTTAGCTTTGAACTTAATGAAAATAACGTTGCTTAACAAAATTAAATTAAAAGTCTTGCAATTATCGGCGGCTTAGGGCTGTGTGGAAACAATATTAGCACATACTCGACAATTCGTCAATACGACCTGTTTATCAAAATCCTCACGACACAATCCCTAAATGATCTGTTTGTATATGCCGAAACGTTTAAATGATGACCCTGTCATCAACCGATCCTGACATCAAAGATTGCGTAAAAAGGCTTACAGATTAAATTGCAAATTAACCACAGTGAAGTTAATTTGACCGGATTTGAAAATGTCACCAATCAGACCAAATAATCAACCGAACCGGATAATTGAATGGCAAGGTTAAGAAAAAATATCGGTCACCCTGTCTGCTGGCAATCGGGTTAGCCATTCCTGAAAATTTTCAGTACGGGTATTTCACATAATTATCACATCACTCGGGTTTTACCAGAAACAGTTGGCCTTCAATATATCAGTAAACATTGTTCACCAAAATAAACATTAAACCTCGGAACCTTGAATTGAGTATTTCATCACATCTAGCCGCAAAAATTACATTACCCTGCCTTGGAAGCATTGAAGTCACATCATCGCTTGTCCCTACATATATATTTTTACGTTAACATTACTAATTATATTACGTGACTTCCCCTCAAGCTAGCGCTCCATCTCATTGATATTCCTTCCTCAATCCATCTTTCAGTCACAATCCGAATTAGAGTACTAGGTAATTCACACAAGGCTATATTTACAGAAAATTGTGCACCGATAGTTCAAGTTAATTGTCTCGTGAATACAATATCATTCGTCTTATAGGCAGCAGTTCGAATAGAGTCAACAAAATTCAGCCAGTCACATCAGTCACATCAGTTCCAACAGTCAACCAGTCAAATAAATCCCATCGGCGACCACCACCAGCCTTGGCACAAGCTCCATAATCGGTTGCATTTAAAGCACGAGAGTTATAAAAGACGCAAACATAAACGTCCAAACCATATCAGAGTTTTGATTTACGTTAGAAGTTATAACTAGTCAGGCAATCAATATATGATAATTTTTCAACCATACACATACTCGCGTAGGCATAATTAAGAATATCGTGACTACATGACCAAACAAATGCCCAAATAGCAGGGGAGTTCAATGAGAGAAGAACAAAACGACGAAGAAGAATAAAAAAACGGCCGAAACACTGTGCAAATTAAATTTGTATGGTGTTCAGATGCACAACAAATTAACTGACCATGGATTATAAGGAGGGTATAAGGATTGTACAGACTTTCCGACCTTACTTGATGTGAAATGCGGCTACTTTCTCCAGTATGAAATTTATAGAACTAAACAACAGCAAATCTTGAAGGCTGACTTGTGATGGTCCTTGACGCGGCTTCTCTGAGACTAAGGCTCGCGGCGAGGAGCCGCGGCCCCAGCCTGCTTCCGTCCCTACTCACTGCCCCATCTTGTCTCCTCTGAGACTGAGGCTCGCGGCGAGGAGCCGCGGCCCCAGCCTGCTTCCGTCCCTGCTCACGGCCGAACTCTGTTCCTCTGAAACTTACTTGGACTGTTTGGAGGCCTGGGCGCACTATCGGCAATTTGAAGATCGGTCCCGTCCTTGCTGCTCTACTGTTCGATCTGCCGACCCCCTTCACCCCTCTTGCAGGCCCTTTTATCAATTTTGTGCTTGAAAAATCAGGTCAGTTGCCAGATTGGCGCCTTGCTGCCGTGATTTTTCTCCACTCGGTTTTAATTTCGATTCCCTTTTTGCTGTCCTGTCATTGGTCCTTTTTCACCCGGCTGCAACGGCCTGTGGATGCCTGCGGCGGCCGGAACTGCTGTCTACAGCGGCCCAGAGGCGGAGCTTGCTGCCGTGATCTGGGTCAGGGTCCTGCGCAGAGGCTTCTGCCGAGCGCCGTACGTGACCCGGGCCGCTGGCCGGCGCTCACGCTTAATGGCGCCGTGCAGCTGCTGTTTTGACGTCGTTTCATGGGCCAGGTGCCGTAATAGCGACACCCTGGCGGTACACAGGCCGGAACGAGGGTATTTGTTGCCTGCGTAGGGGGAGGGAGGGGGAGCGGCTTCAGCCGGCGTCTCCACTGTTAAAGTTTTTGACGTCCACACGGCCGCCGTTTCTTCCATGTTCAGTTTTTAAAATATACATAGCTTTTGCTTTTGGGAATGTTTCTATTCTGCTGCTTATACTTTCTTCTTTTTTAACCTCTGTTTCTTTTGGAAAATTTAAAATGTATCTCGCTACAGAAACAAGACGGGAAAGGAACGGAACGGGAAGGGAAGGGAACGGAAACGGAACGGGAACGGGATCGGAACGGGAACGGAACGGGAACGGGAACGGGACCGGAATGGAAATGGAAGACGAGAGCGGAACGGGAATTGAACGGGCGTGATCATCTTAGCTATGCACTATCGAACTAGGTTACCTTCGCATTGCGGAGCAAGCGGGCCACACTTGTATTTAACTGTTTGAGTTGTGTTATCGTTTAGTGCACATAAGCTACTGGGTCCTAACGTCAGTGTGCGTGTGCGTGTGGGAGTATGGTGTTGTCATTTCTGGATGGAATGTATCAGTTACAGTTACGTGTAACGTTCGCGGCAGATGGATGCGTCTCTCCACATACAACTCTGCTGTTCCGTAACAACGACAGACAGTCAGCTGCTGCTCTCTTTATGGTGATATTACCATCCGTACCAGCAGTGCAGCCAACTCCTGCGTGCGCAGAATACCGCTTTGATACTTCTCCCGGAGAGAAAAGCCTGGCGCTGCAGATTATCAACGTGTATTGTCTCTCAGAGCTTCTGCAGCAGTTCCGCACTGTCGGTCGGTTGACGACTCGACCACCTCCCAGACAGACAGATGAGGGGGGGAGGGGGGGGGGGGGGCAGCGACAATGCCCCATCTGAGCCTCTCCAGCAGTTCCGCTGTCCGTCGGTTGACGAATCGACCACCAACCTCCTGACGGACACGGAAATAAAACAAAACTCCCTCTGTTGGACTGTGCGGCATGTCGGTGGCGGAGTGCTGCTCTAGGCCGCATTGGTCACATGCACACAGACACACACACACACAGAGAGATTAGGAGAGTAGAGTAGAGAGGAGAGGCGTCGCCGTAGTGCGGCGTCTACTTCTTCTTGTCCTTGTCGCTGTCGCCTTTGGGTGGCGGCTGCTGCCCGGCGATGTTGCCCATGGCGCGTCGCACGTCCTCCGACTGCGGGTCCACGCCGGGAAGGTTCTCCAGCACCGACTGCAGGAACGCTGGGTCCGACACCACCTCCAGGTAGTCATCATCATCACCCTGCCGTACAGACACATACACAGACACACGTCAGGGTTCGTTCCAGCACCGACTGCAGGAACGCTGGGTCCGACACCACCTCCAGGTAGTCACCATCACCCTGCCGTACAGACAGATACACAGACACACGTCAGGGTTCGTTCCAGTACCGACTGCAGGAACGCTGGGTCCGACACCACCTCCAGGTAGTCATCATCATCACCCTGCCGTACAGACATATACACAGAC
>JAXIVJ010016855.1:17500-27715 GCA_036785665.1 Chirona hameri | reverse complement strand
CAGCTTTTCAGCATAACGGGGGGGGGGGGCATTCTAAAGAGTGTTGGCAAGTATTTGGTGTGCAGTGTTTGTTGTTGTTATCAAAGATGCCTGGTCGCGGATGATGACGGGATGCGAGTTGCGGAGCAGTGATGGCATGTTGACGGGATCATCAAACGTAATGCCCAAATACACGACAAATATCAGTAGTAGAATGGATTTATCTTCGCATATTTTCTCTTCGGTGGTCTTCGCTACGAATGGCCTACCGCCGAGAGACCAGATTTGCGTGAGCTGCCAACTTCACGTTCATGCGTGAGCTGCCAACTTCACGTTCATGCGTGAGCTGCCAACTTCACGTTCATGCGTGAGCTGCCAACTTCACGTTCATGTGTGAGCTGCCAACTTCACGTTCATGCGTGAGCTGCCAACTTCACGTTGCATCGGATTACCGATCTTATCGCAGCCGGTCAGAGGTCTTTATATAGCCGACTCAATTTACAGCCCCTCCCACTCATAACAGACGTCGATATATAGCCGATTCAATTTACAGCACCTCCCACTCATAACAGACGTCTATATATAGCCGACTCAATTTACAGCACCTCCCACTCATAACAGACGTCTATATATAGCCGACTCAATTTACAGCACCTCACACTCATAACAGATGTCTTTATATAGCCGATTCAATTTACAGCACCTCCCACTCATAACAGACGTCTATATATAGCCGACTCAATTTACAGCACCTCCTACTCATAACAGACGTCTATATATAGCCGACTCAATTTACAGCACCTCCCACTCATAACAGACGTCGATATATAGCCGACTCAATTTACAGTACCTCCCACTCATAACAGACGTCTTTATATAGCCGACTCAATTTACAGCACCTCCTACTCATAACAGACTCATATATAGCCGACTCAATTTACAGTACCTCCCACTCATAACAGACGTCATTATATAAGCCGACTCAATTTACAGCACCTCCCTACTCATAACAGACGTCTATATATAGCCGACTCAATTTACAGCACCTCCCACTCATAACAGACGTCTATATATAGCCGATTCAATTTACAGCACCTCACACTCATAACAGACGTCTATATATAGCCGATTCAATTTACAGCACCTCCTACTCATAACAGACGTCTATATATAGCCGACCTCAATTTACAGCACCTCCCCACTCATAACAGACGTCTATATATAGCCGATTCAATTTACAGCACCTCACACTCATAACAGACGTCTATATATAGCCGATTCAATTTACAGCACCTCCTACTCATAACAGACGTCTATATATAGCCGACTCAATTTACAGCACCTCCTACTCATAACAGACGTCTATATATAGCCGACTCAATTTACAGCACCTCCCACTCATAACAGGACGTCTCTATATAGCCGATTCAATTTACAGCACCTCCCACTCATAACAGACGTCTATATATAGCCGACTCAATTTACAGCACCTCCCACTCATAACAGACGTCTATATATAGCCGACTCAATTTACAGCACCTCCCCACTCATAACAGACGTCTATACATAGCCGACTCAATTTACAGCACCTCCTACTCATAACAGACGTCTTTATATAGCCGACTCAATTTACAGCACCTCCTACTCATAACAGACGTCTATATATAGCCGACTCAATTTACAGCACCTCCTACTCATAACAGACGTCTTTATATAGCCGACTCAATTTACAGCACCTCCTACTCATAACAGACGTCTTTATATAGCCGACTCAATTTTACAGCACCTCCCCACTCATAACAGACGTCTATATATAGCCGATTCAATTTACAGCACCTCCCACTCATAACAGACGTCTATATATAGCCGACTCAATTTACAGCACCTCCCACTCATAACAGACGTCTATATATAGCCGACTCAATTTACAGCACCTCCACTCATAACAGACGTCTATATATAGCCGACTCAATTTACAGCACCTCCTACTCATAACAGACGTCTTTATATAGCCGACTCAATTTACAGCACCTCCTACTCATAACAGACGTCTATATATAGCCGACTCAATTTACAGCACCTCCTACTCATAACAGACGTCTTTATATAGCCGACTCAATTTACAGCACCTCCTACTCATAACAGACGTCTTTATATAGCCGACTCAATTTACAGCACCTCCACTCATAACAGACGTCTATATATAGCCGACTCAATTTACAGCACATCACACTCATAACATATGTCTTTATATAGCCGACTCAATTTACAGCACCTCACACTCATAACAGACGTCTATATATAGCCGACTCAATTTACAGCACCTCACACTCATAACAGATGTCTTTATATAGCCGACTCAATTTACAGCACCTCCTACTCATAACAGACGTCTATATATAGCCGACTCAATTTACAGCACCTCACACTCATAACAGATGTCTTTATATAGCCGACTCAATTTACAGCACCTCCCACTCATAACAGACGTCTATATATAGCCGACTCAATTTACAGCACCTCCCACTCATAACAGACGTCTATATATAGCCGACTCAATTTACAGCACCTCCCACTCATAACAGACGTCTATATATAGCCGATTCAATTTACAGCACCTCCTACTCATAACAGACGTCTATATATAGCCGACTCAATTTACAGCACCTCCCACTCATAACAGACGTCTATATATAGCCGACTCAATTTACAGCACCTCCCACTCATAACAGACGTCTATATATAGCCGACTCAATTTACAGCACCTCCCACTCATAACAGACGTCTTTATATAGCCGACTCAATTTACAGCACCTCCTACTCATAACAGACGTCTATATATAGCCGATTCAATTTACAGCACCTCCCACTCATAACAGACGTCTTTATATAGCCGACTCAATTTACAGCACCTCCCACTCATAACAGACGTCTTTATATAGCCGACTCAATTTACAGCACCTCCCACTCATAACAGACGTCTTTATATAGCCGACTCAATTTACAGCACCTCCCACTCATAACAGACGTCTTTATATAGCCGACTCAATTTACAGCACCTCCCACTCATAACAGACGTCTTTATATAGCCGACTCAATTTACAGCACCTCACACTCATAACAGACGTCGATATATAGCCGACTCAATTTACAGCACCT
This sequence comes from Chirona hameri, assembly GCA_036785665.1. NCBI lineage: Eukaryota > Metazoa > Arthropoda > Thecostraca > Balanomorpha > Balanidae > Chirona > Chirona hameri. Next base: position 24,577 of record JAXIVJ010016855.1, on the reverse strand, counting down.
CCCACTCATAACAGACGTCTTTATATAGCCGACTCAATTTACAGCACCTCACACTCATAACAGACGTCTATATATAGCCGACTCAATTTACAGCACCTCCCACTCATAACGGCGCAGCTGCAGTGCCGGTTGTCGTGACCGTGACTGTTCGAATCCGGAACCCCAGCGCCCCCACAGTGTCAGACGCTACTAAAGCTTTGATGTGTCGCCGTCGTGGGGCGCTGGCTGAGTTCGGACACGGGGCGACCGAGTACCGTGACGCGAATCGGGCAGTGCTTTCCGCCATCAGGCGCGACAGTCGTGATGACGTGGAGCGGCGCATCCGCGAAAACGGGCGTAATTCAATGTGGCAGATTATAAAATATTTTGTTGGCGGTAAGCGATCCTCGCGTGCGAGGCCCAACGCTTCAGTCGACGAACTGACGAACTGAACAACTACTTTGTCAGCGTTGGACCGCGCGTGGCTGGGGAAGTGAGCGGGCTGGGGAATGTGCCGGAGGTGGCTTGTCGCCTGCCGCGTGTCGGTGCCTGTGCACTTGAGCTGATGCCGCTGGTACTGGCGGAGCTGCGGGCTATCGTCTTCGGAATGAATGGCTCGTCGGCTTGCGGTGACGACGGCATCAGCATCCACATGTTTCGTACATGTTTCGACTCGACTGGAGAGGTGCTATTGCATTTGGTCAACTCCAGCATAACCCAATCCGATGTTCCCCAATCCTGGAAGCATTCCCTGGTACACCCTATCCTTAAATCCGGTGATCCCTCCAACCCATCCAATTTTCGTCCTATCTCTATTGTCCCTATCGTCGCCAAAATTGTGGAACGAGCTGTCCATCAGCAGCTCCATACTTACCTGTCCGAAAACCACCTCCTTTCTCCTAATCAGCACGGTTTTCGCCCCCGTCACTCCACGGAAACTGCGCTGACTTCCGTATCCGACCATATCCTATCCGCCTTCGTCCATGGAGAAGTATCCCTTCTCTGCCTGCTGGACTTGACCAAATGTTTCGATGTGATCTACCACTCAAAACTCCTTTCTAAATTACAGGCTGACGGAATCGACACATCTTGGTTATCAGCATACCTGAGAAACCACACACAGAGTGGTTTCTCAGGTAGTGGTTTCTCAGCCTCACTGACAATCTGGGTGGTGTCAAAAAAATTCCACCCGCTGCCCAACAACATCGGTATTTTCCAAGGCTCAGCTTTAGGACCTCTTCTCTACTGCGTGTTCGCTAACGACATCAGTCAGTTTGTCGAAGACGCAGTAGTAGTCCAATACGCCGACGACACACAAATTATGGTCAGCGGCAACAAGTCTGAAATTCAAACAGTCGTCGCACGCATGGAAAACGTTTTGGCCTCTCTTGACATTTGGTTCCGAGCAAACGGACTTAAAGGTAACGCCGCTAAGACCCAACTGATGCTCTTGAGAAGCCCACAAAATTTGCACAAAAAAGTAGCATTCCGCGACCATGATTTACTCCCCATTTGGAAAGCCAAAAACCTCGGCCTCACCTTTGATCGTTCTCTGAACTGGACAGCTCACGTTTCAACGACTACTAAACGCTGCTTTGGAGTTTTGAGTGGTCTGTCACATCTGCGGAGACACCTACCCCGCCGTGATTCTCGCACTTGTCAACACCCTGGTCGTCTCGCAAATCAGATACTGTATATCGGTGTACGGCAGTGGCACCAAACAGAACCTCTCTCGCATTAAAAAAGTACTTAACTACTCAGCTAAAGTAATTTTCGGACGCAAAAATATGCCCATGTGTCTGATTTGCTGGAGCGCCTATGGTGGTTCAGCGCTGAGCAGCTCGCGTCGTTCCACACGCTGTGTCCTGCACAAGGTGCACCGTAGCGGTGAGCCGGAGGTCTTGGCGACCGGTCTCACCACTGTAGACGAGGCTCGCGGCCGCAACCTGGATATTGTCACCCGTCAGGACCATCTGTTGTACGTGCCGCGGTCCCGCACCGAGATGGGGAAGAGGCGGTTTAAGTGCAGGGGACCGGCCTCGTACAATGCCCTGCCACCCGATCTGTCGCGGCTCCCTCCGCACCTGTTCGGTTGCCGCCTGAGGCGGCACCTCAGTGATGACCGGTCTGCGCAAGTTTGATCCATGTGGCTTGATGTGACTGCTCACTTTATTTGCTTTTGACTAGCGTGTGATTGTGTTTGTATGACTTGTTGTGTGAAGTTGTATATATGTGCGTTTGTGTTCCATGTTGATACCACATTCTTTTAGTTTTATATTACAATGACGTGAAGCAGTAATAGCCGCAAGTACATTGCGGAGTGCTTTAATAAACCGTCTGAGACGGCCGTCTGCCGCCCGGCTGACCAGTGACCGCTGACCGCTGACCGCTGCAGCAGCAGTGCGTCGTGTCTGGGGCGGCCCGCCCTGCCCGGCGGCGGTGCCGTGCCGCCGTGCCTCCGCCGCCGCCGCAGACGACACCGGGGCTACCGGCTCGGCGGCGGGCGGGCGGCCGACCGACCGTTACGGCCGCACCCGCCTCCGGGCCTCCTGCGATGTGTGTCGACGACCCGGTCAGCATTCCATGGCTCCGGGACCACGCCCCTCCGCCGCCACCGCCGCCGCCACCGCTACCGCCGCCACCGCCGCCACCGCCGCCACCGCCACCGCCAGCGCCGCTGCCGCCCGCCGCCCTCCAAGTTCAAGGTCTGGCGGACGGCCGATCGACGAGCCATCGCCGACGTGACGTCAGACGGTCCGAGAGGTCAACGACCGGGCGGTGTGGGTGGCGGCGGCGGCGGCGGCGGCGGTGGGCGGCGGCGGCGGAGGCGGAGGCGGAGGCGACCGTGATACCTGCGCTCTGCATGGTGTAAACAGTTGCGCAATGGATTGCCGCGCGGCGGCGAGCGCGGCGCGGGCTGTGTAAGCTGAGCTGCGGAGTGTCACGGCAGCTGCGGCAGCTGCGGCAGCTGTGACGGCTCCGTGACGGCTCCGTGTCGGCCAGGTGCAGCTCCGTCCGTCGCTCTCGGTGATCCCGCCGCGGACGGAGGGACGGAGGGACGGAGGGACGGAGGGACGGAGGGACGGAGGGACGGAGGGACGGAGGGACGGAGGGACGGAGGGACGGAGGGACACCCCGGACAACCACTTATGGAGACATAAGTCAGTCAAAAATATAGATATTGCTTTGATTTTTGTTTTGGAGGCGTCGTCCATACTTGGTTCTCCAATATATCTTACGGTTTTTGAACATGTTTGAAAAGTTTAATTTTGGGAAATTGTTCTCCCCCAAAATATTATTTTTGGGAGAACAATTTCCCAAAATCAAACTTTTCAAACATATTCAAAAACCGGAAGATATATTGGAGAACCAAGTATGGACGATGTCCCCCCCCCCCAAAAAAGAAGAAGAAGCAATATCTATATTTTTGACTGACTTATGTCTCCCTAAGTGGTCGCCGCTGCTACCGGCGATATATTGGCGCTGACATTGACTTAAAAACTTAATTTGTATAAAGTTAAGTGACTTTAGAGATAAAATTATCACCATCGTTTTCAGCAGCACTTGCTTCATATTTTCGACTACAACCAGCTTATATTTGACAACTTTCAGAAAGGTGAAACATTCCCTTTAACCAAGTCCCGGCAGTCTGGAAGCATGCCCTGGTACAGCCGATACACAAGTCCGGGGATCCTGACAATCCTTCCAATTTCCGTCCCATCTCAATCCTTCCTGTCATGGCGAAGGTGGTGGAGAAGGTGGTACAGCACCAGCTCCACCACTACCCCGCATCCAACCATCTCCTCTCCCCATCCCAGCACGGTTTCAGGCTCCGGTACTCTGCCGAGACAGCCCTCATCAACATCTCAGACCGCGCGTTTTCCGCCATGGATCGAAGTCAAATTTCGCTCTTTTGTCTTATAGATTTGAGTCGCTGCTTCGATGTCATCGATCGTGCCAAATTGCTAGCCAAATTGCAGCTTTACTGCATCGACACTTCCTGGTTTTCTAACTACCTGTCCGGCCATACGCAGAGCGTCAGTCTCTCTTTAACATTGATCTCGGCATCTCGTCCAATCACTCAGGGAGTTTTCCAAGGCTCCTCTCTCGGCCCCCTACTCTTTGCTGTATTTACAAATGACCTCAGCCTGCATGCCGCCGGCGCTTTTGTCGTGCAATACGCCGACGACACCCAGGTTCTCGTCTCTGGCCAAAAATCCGCCCTTCCGGCTCTGATAGGTGACATGGAAGCAGCCCTGGACGCGTACTTTCGGTCAAGCGTTCTCAAAGTAAACGAAACAAATTTGAGTTTCTCCCTATCGGCACTTGGCAAAACTTACGAAACATGCCCTCGTTCAGTGAAATTTCGCAACACGGACCTCGTCCCCGGTAACGAAGCCAAAAATATCGGTATCACTTTCGACAGCTACCTTTCTTGTGACTCACGTTGAGCAGCTGTCTTGGAAGTGTGCTGGCATTCTGACCGCCATCTCTCACCTACGTCACTACCTACCCCCGGCTCCCTACCCACCCTTGTCTCGGTCCTGGTCTTCTCGCACATCCACTACGGACAAGCAGTGTACGGTAACGGTTCTGGCAACAATCTGGCTACCATCCACAAAATATTCAACTTTGGGGCTCGCATCATTTCTGGAAAGCGCAAATTCGATCACTTATGCGAGAGGACCTGTGCTGGCTGGATTCCCCGGACTTGGTCGTCCATCACACACTGACACTGCTACACAAGGTCCGTCGCACTGGGCAGCCTGAGTCTCTGGCCGTCCAATTTTACACAAACCGCGAGCGACCCAACCACGTGCGTAGCACCCGCAGAGACGACCTGCTGAGTCTCCCCAACATACGCGGCTCAGCAGCGGGGAAAAGGCAGTTCGTGTATCGTGCCGCTGACCAGTACAACGAATTGCTGAGCGCACCTCCCGATTGAGCTGGCGGTACTCGGCGGAGGCGTGCCCGCCGGCACGCAGAGCTACGCCTCTACGGACACTCAGGTCACGGGTCTGGTCGGACACAGGCGGAGCCACCGGGTTCCGAAGCCTAATATCTCTAAAAGGGTCATGCGGATCGATAACCAGCCGTGCTCGGCTGGAAAACAGCTCCCACTTCACCGCAACCGAGTTAGCGGCGAGCACAGCGGACCAATCGGCAGCAGCCAGGTCGCGATGGTAGGCATCAGTGTCAATGCGACGCAGCACTCGAGCACGCACGACAGTAGGTCTATGGCGAGGCTTAGGTAGTTTAAAAGACATCCTGATGAACCCATGAGGGCTAAAATGACAGTGACGAGTACCAGTGCTGTGAACAAGGTCACGGTTGATGAGAAAAACGTCTAAAAGTGAGCCTGACGAGAAGGTGGGTTCAGTGACGGTTTGTGTGAGTGAGTAGGCAGATACAAATGCGGCCAGTCTGCGACGTGCAGGAGCGTCGACGTCACCTAACATATTGCAGTTGAGGTCACCCGCGATTACAACGGCACAATCGGGTTAGTTAAAAATCACGTGCTGATACACTCCAGATCGTCGAAGTCGGCATCCAGGGCAGCAGAAGTGTTCCTGGGCCGGCGGTAAACGGTACCGATCACTACCTTGTTCCGATCCCATCGGAACAAGCTCCACAGCGACTCAAGTCAGGTCGTTGGTCGTTGGCGGAGGTCGTTGGCGGAGGCGGGACACCGATCTTCTTTACCTCGATGCCGTCGCGGGAGAGCACCGCGACTCCGCCGTACCCCTGGTGCAAACTTGCGGTCGGAGCGATGCAGGGAGTAGCCCGGGAACACAAGCAGGCGATTGGGCACGTGGGGCTTGAGCCAGACCTCACACAGAACTGCAATATCGTAGCGGAAAAACTGGAGCTCATGAGTAAGCTCGACGGTCTTGGGCTTAACTGATTGAATGTTAAGCGAACAGATTAGAAAGTTACCGTTGCTGACGGACCATGATTTGCCGCCCCGGGATCCACGCTGCCGATGCCGGGAGCGCCGGCCGCGATGTGTTCTGCTGCGGCGGCCACGCGGTCCGGGGGCATGGTCCAGGCTGGTGAGTGGTCAGCCGGCAGGGTTCAGGTAACAGCTGGCGGTGACCGGTCAGGTGTTTCGCCCGGGGCGAGGTTGTTGGTGCGGCTCCCGGAGCCGGCCGCGGCCAGGGCGCCAGACCTGGGACGGGCCAGCCGCCGCGTGTGGAGGGCGCGGCCGACCCGGCCAGCCTCGCTTGTACGGGATGCAGCTTGCAGATGCACATGGCAATCGCGGTCCTGCACCGGCCACGGGTGCGGAGCAGGTGTGGCGACAGCGACCAGCACGCGGACGACCGTCAGAAAGACGAGATAACGAGCGAGGACTCGATGCATGGCTAACGGGTAGAGCTCGCTTACAATGATGTAGCAGCCGTTGTCAGCTTGATGTTCCGGTGCTGGAGCTGGAGTATGGCAGGCGGTAGATCCAGGGCAGGCAAGATCCGCAGATGGTCTTAAGCCCTGACACTCAGCACAACACTAACACGGCAGCGGGAAAACAGAGCGGAGAGCCACGCAACACGCAATCATTGTGAACCAACACACTGTGCTCCATCGATCATTGCTACAGAAGTCTAATTCCAACCCACTTTGTCTTACAAGTCTCGCTTTGAGCCTTAATTGCACGTTAGGTTGTATTCGGCTGTACTCACTCGTCTCTGTAGTAGGTTACATGTTAGTAGGCCTCAGCAATTGCTGTACTCACTCGTCTCTGTAGTAGGTTACATGTAAGTAGGCCTCAGCAATTGCTGTACTCACTCGTCTCTGTAGTAGGTTACATGTTAGTGGGCTTCAGCAAGTTCTCCTGTGATCTGTGTTGAAGGAATCAAACATTGATGACTTATCAATGCTAAGCGAACCTATGCTCAGTTCTAAAAGGTCTGTGGGCAAAAGGCAAACGTGGTCTTGTTTTCTTTTTGCACACTGACAACTTTTTGACCCTTTCCTAGAGGGGGTAATCCCGCCACAGCCGGGTAACAGGGCCCACATACTTTTTTCACCACCCACCGGGTGGTAAACTCTTCATGTATTCTCGCCCAGAGGGTATTTTTTTCGAGATTTCCCTCTGCG
>JAXIVJ010016855.1:0-12500 GCA_036785665.1 Chirona hameri | reverse complement strand
ACCTGGGGGCCTCCTGTCTAGTACTGGGAGCCTCCTGTCTAGTACTGGGACTGAGCAACCGTCTATCTGTTAGTGCCCGGTGCGGAGACGCTGCAGTCCGTCCAGCCGAGCCGTTTTGGGTTGGGTAATGGACGATGAAGGACTCGGACAGTAGCAGATTGAAGAAAACACACGATGGGGAACAGAAAATAACTGACACGGAATGCGGGTGGAATACGTGCAATGTGCCAGCGAGCAGATATGGAGCAGCTCTGGACCTGGGATCTGGCTTCTGCGTTGCTTATCACCTTAGCGTAGTTGAGCATTTCACCAGCCCTCGGGACTTAGTCATGATTTTGAGTCCATCCCTAAAAAACGGCCACTTGACTGCCTTTATCAGTGTAGACTGTATTAGCCGTTTTCACGGAAAAAAATTGCGTTTGGGGCGATTGGGGCGTTTGGGGCGATTGGGGTGATTGGGGCGATTGGGGCGTTTGGGGTAAATGGGTCTATAGCTTGTAAGAACACGTTTTTTCCGGTGATTTTTGGTATCAATCACAATTTTATGAATTAATGTATAAGTATATGCTCTTACAATGCAATATTGACCGTTAGTTTGCTTTGAATATTCACATTCATGAGCAAATCTGGCAATTTTGGGTTGTGTTAGTTCCTTCTACAAAACATACCGTAAACGCCCCAAAAGAGGCTAAAAAGTATACTAGATAATCAGCTTTGATAAAATAAAATAAGCAATTGACAGTTAGTTAGGGCAAAACTGAAGATATTAATGGCAAATCAATATAACATTATGATGAAAAACGCAATAAAATGTCAAAAGCATAGACAGACCTTAATTCAACGTCGCTCCGTCCCGCTGAGATCGTCCAATTTAGAGCGGTAACTTCGATGGTTTCCGAAAACCGGAACAATCCTTACGCATTTCGAATCACACCAAATGTTTTTGATTTGATTAATTGATTAATTGATGAATCTCACAAACAAACTGAAAAGATCTCAGAAAAGGCACTTATAAACCCATGAAACATGCGGGCTTTCTGCAGCCACTGGTACTGAAAACTCAAAAATGGCTGCTCTAGATCGAACGGACGTCATTGCTAGGCGCATATCACGGCTCTACGCATGCGCAACGTGACGTCAGGCGACCGGCCGGCTGGTCGCCATGGTGACCAGCTACCGGCGCCGGAGCCACGTGTGCAACGTGACGTCAGGCGACCGGCCGTCCCGTCGCCATGGTGACCAGGCGGCGGCGGCTACGCATGGAGCCAGCGCAGAGCCGGAGGCAACATTCCCGTCATCTTACAACAAATTATCAAAAAAAAATTCGTTAATTATCATTAATCCTTGCTTTCAAAAGTGAATATGACTGAAAATATGAATGGATCAATTCATCTAGTTTTCATTGAAATAAGCTATTGTTCCTGAAAACCATGTCGTTGCAAAATATGACCATTTCCCGAACCAGCCGCTTCCGGGATTCGAGCAAGATGGCGTCGCACAAACACCCCAGCCGTCTGGCAACACCAGAGCTAGTTTAAGATGGAATTTTTAATTTTAAGTAAGCTATGGTGTTATCATTAAAATGGAATTTCCAGAAAAATGCATTAATTCATAAAGTTGCGGTTGATACCAAAAATCACCTGCAAAAGCCGTATTCTAGCCGTACAACCTGGGCCCCCTGGATACAGGGGGCCCAGGTGAGGTCAATCTCAGGACTATTTTTTGTTTAAATACAAGTTCAAAATGGGGGCCCCTCGAAATAAATTGGGCCTAATCCGGAGAGTTTTGCAATTTTTGGGTATGTAAATATTCCGATTTGTAATATTTTCCCCCTTGGATATTTTCTGGGCCCGCCCCTGCTGACATGTATTGTAATGGTTCCTTTAAAGGGAAATAATGACCTTTTTCCACTAAAATGGAGTTAGCACTTGAAATCGCCAGACGAGATCAAAATATATTGTAAATTCATCACATTTTGCATGAAAACTTTCCTACCGAAAGATATTTCAAGTTAAAGTTGATAAGCGTTCCACACTTTAAACGACCGGTACTTGCACTATTTCTGACCTTTTGTCAAGTACTTTTGGTCCTCATCAAACTGCGGGCTTTTCCCGTATTGTTTTTTTACGCAATGGAGTGGAAAATATATTGTGCGTTCTGCTTGTTGTGATTATATGCCCGGCGATCTTCTAAAACTAACAGCGATTGAAAAAAGTGGCAATAAAATCGGAAGCTCATCGATGCACATCAACGCGGCATAGTTAGTGGTTGCGACCCTCAATTTTTGAAAATCGATTCATTTGTTTTCAACATTAGGAGTTGTGTATAGTTTGTCTGTGGCGGTATATAACACTATGCTTTATTTTATCATGAAAAATAATAATTTTTCCCAAAAAAACTAACGAACAATAACACAAAACTGGCAATTAAATCAGAAGCTCATCGATGCACATCGACGGCGACCTATTTAGCGTCGGCGATTTGTTTACAAAGTCATTGTCATGCTTCTCGGCGCACTTAACCATCTCGGCGCACTTGGCGAGTTGTTCCTGATTAGTATACCCAAGTCCCGTAACAGGCTTTGTTAATGACGTCACTGGTGCCATTCTTGTGTAGCATTGCAAAATATATCTGATTTCGAGTTGAAAGCTAATTAAAGACTTATTCAAATTATTGTTAAGTTTGAATTTTCTTGTTAATCATTATTAAAGGTATTTTATCACTGTATTTCATAGTAGTTGACACTTCAGAAACTTGTGACGTAATAATATTGTATCCAATATGCATTTCCCTCACCTTTTGCTATTGTGGCGCAGTGCCGAGTGCTTTGCGAATACTAGCTTGCCTGGGGTTCAATTCATTCCGCTCTTATTTTATTCGAGTTGGTATAGTTTGCATGTTGTTGTTATTCATGACTTATACTGATAGTCAGTCATGCATCACGGATGCTTCACGGATTGCTTCACGGATCAGAGCGCTGCTCGAACGCACGCTAGTAGCGCTTTCGTTCTCCATGGCAACCAGGCGTGAGCCAATGAAAAGCCAGAACGTATTCCCTTTCTGGCTTTTGATTGGCTGACGCCTGGTTGCCATGGAGAACGAAAGCGCTACTAGCGGGTGTCCGAGCAGCGCTCAGTTTGATCGGAAATGTCACAGAGCCTCCACAAATGCCGCACTCGATGTTAACAATGGTAGGGAAGGACGAATTTGTCAATGACCTTCATGAAGTACACAAGGTACTTGTTTTGTATTTTTTCCAAACTTACAACTTTGAATTTGGGAATAATTTTATTTAATTCTTAAATTTAAATAAAATCATTTTAAAAACATAACGGTAGCCTAAGAAATTGTTGCTAACAAAATCAAAAGGTCGTTATTTCCCTTTAATTTGCCTGTTTCTAGGTCATATCTGTCGAGTTTGTATGCGCTACTCCGTTAATTTATTGGTGATTGCCGTACTTAATTTTACATAATCCGGCGTACCTGTAGTGAACTTCTCTGATGTTGTTTCTTTGAAGTGTGGAGAGTAGGTATAACATTTTAATCACCACGGGGCCTCAACTCAATGGCCTGAATTAGAAGCCGCGGCGACTCAATGCGTCCCTGGCGTGAATGGACTTTGATATTGGCACGCGCTGCCCGCGGCAAAACCGCCTCACGATTTCCCGCCGCTGAATATCGGCGATCGTTTCAGAATTCGACAGCCTATTTGGACCGTCACGACTCCATTAAGATCCGGCTTTGATTAGAGCTCATTGCCAATGCATGGTGCAAAAGACGTAGCTTTCAATTAAGCTGTCCTATGGGTCTATAAAAAAACTTCCAAGGAAGGTTGGTGACCTCTTGCGGTGACCACTGTCAGGATGCTTTGATGAGTTTATGCGATTATGGGAGGTCACCCTGACCAAGGTCGTGACCTTCCAATTATACCGCACCTGACCACCTTAATTTGATAGGTATTTGATAACACCTCTCCATAATTCGATCTTCAAGATGTTATCCATGCATTTGTAATGCGGCTGATGCGATAAGTATTTATCGGGTGTATTTTATACACATTATATTTTTGAAAGATGGACTAAAAATCACATTTTGATGATGGCTAGTTGTGTTCTGAAACATGGTGTTCAACTTAACAGTGGCAGTGCTCACTGCCATTGTAAAGTTGTGCTCGCCGCCAAATCTAGGCAGCTTTCCGCCTTCCTCGCCACATTCAGAGCACACAGACGTGTTGAGCTGGCTGCAGCCGGGGGATGTTTCAGAGCCGGGAGACGGGCCGGGCCGTCTGTCACTGACCGACCTCACTGACCTCGCTGACCTCGCACGGCGCTCCGTTCACGGAATATGGAAGCCATCCGGACCGTAGTCAGTGTGGAGTCTGCCCACATATGGCTACGATCGAGCCCGGCGAGAGGTGACCTGTCGTGCAGATGGAAGTCATTCTCCGACGCTCCGACCCGCCCCTTCCCGGGTCCGTCCCGTCCCGTCCCGTCCCGTCCCGTCCCGTCCCGTCCCGTCCCGTCCCGGGGACCCGTCCCGTCAGAGCTGGGTCGCGGCCGACCAGTCCCGTCCCGTCCCGTCCCGTCCCGTCCCGTCCCGTCCCGTCCCGTCCCGTCCCGTCCCGTCCCGTCCCGTCCCGTCCCGTCCCGGGGACCCGTCCCGTCAGAGCTGGGTCGCGGCCGACCAGTCCCGTCACGTCCCGTCCCGTCCCGTCCCGTCCCGTCCCGTCCCGATGGTCAGAGCTGGGTCGCGGCCGACCAGTCCCGTCTGGCGGCCGTATCCGGGAGTCAGGTCTCGGCCGACTCCTCTGTAGCGGCCGGCCCGGACGGCGATGGATCTTCCCAGGCCGCGGGGGGCCGGCATGTGACCGGCCGGGAGGGTGTGTCGGGCCAGACGCGCGATCTCGCGCCGCTAACCCGTGGTGGTCCCGTCCCGTCCCGTCCCGTCCCGTCCCGTCCCGTCCCGTCCCGTCCCGTCCCGTCCCGTCCCGTCCCGTCCCGGGGACCCGTCCCGTCAGAGCTGGGTCGCGGCCGACCAGTCCCGTCCCGTCCCGTCCCGTCCCGTCCCGTCCCGTCCCGTCCCGTCCCGTCCCGTCCCGTCCCGGGGACCCGTCCCGTCAGAGCTGGGTCGCGGCCGACCAGTCCCGTCACGTCCCGTCCCGTCCCGTCCCGTCCCGTCCCGTCCCGTCCCGTCCCGTCCCGTCCCGTCAGAGCTGGGTCGCGGCCGACCAGTCCCGTCACGTCCCGTCCCGTCCCGTCCCGTCCCGTCCCGTCCCGTCCCGATGGTCAGAGCTGGGTCGCGGCCGACCAGTCCCGTCTGGCGGCCGTATCCGGGACAGTCAGGTCTCGGCCGACTCCTCTGTAGCGGCCGGCCCGGACGGCGATGGATCTTCCCAGGCCGCGGGGGGCCGGCATGTGACCGGCCGGGAGGGTGTGTCGGGCCAGACGCGCGATCTCGCGCCGCTAACCCGTGGTGGGGCGACATGTGACCGGCCGAGAGGGTGTGTCGGGCCAGACGCGCGATCTCGCGCCGCTAACCCGTGGTGGGGCGACATGTGACCGGCCGGGAGGGTGTGTCGGGCCAGACGCGCGATCTCGCGCCGCTAACCCGTGGTGGGGCGACATGTGACCGGCCGAGAGGGTGTGTCGGGCCAGACGCGCGATCTCGCGCCGCTAACCCGTGGTGGGGCGGCATGTGACCGGCCGGGAGGGTGTGTCGGGCCAGACGCGCGATCTCGCGCCGCTAACCCGTGGTGGGGCGACATGTGACCGGCCGGGAGGGTGTGTCGGGCCAGACGCGCGATCTCGCGCCGCTAACCCGTGGTGGGGCGACATGTGACCGGCCGGGAGGGTGTGTCGGGCCAGACGCGCGATCTCGCGCCGCTAACCCGTGGTGGGGCGACATGTGACCGGCCGGGAGGGTGTGTCGGGCCAGACGCGCGATCTCGCGCCGCTAACCCGTGGTGGGGCGGCATGTGACCGGCCGAGAGGGTGTGTCGGGCCAGACGCGCGATCTCGCGCCGCTAACCCGTGGTGGGGCGACATGTGACCGGCCGGGAGGGTGTGTCGGGCCAGACGCGCGATCTCGCGCCGCTAACCCGTGGTGGGGCGGCATGTGACCGGCCGGGAGGGTGTGTCGGGCCAGACGCGCGATCTCGCGCCGCTAACCCGTGGTGGGGCGACATGTGACCGGCCGGGAGTGTGTGTCGGGCCAGACGCGCGATCTCGCGCCGCTAACCCGTGGTGGGGCAACATGTGACCGGCCGGGAGGGTGTGTCGGGCCAGACGCGCGATCTCGCGCCGCTAACCCGTGGTGGGGCGACATGTGACCGGCCGGGAGGGTGTGTCGGGCCAGACGCGCGATCTCGCGCCGCTAACCCGTGGTGGGGCGGCATGTGACCGGCCGAGAGGGTGTGTCGGGCCAGACGCGCGATCTCGCGCCGCTAACCCGTGGTGGGGCGACATGTGACCGGCCGGGAGGGTGTGTCGGGCCAGACGCGCGATCTCGCGCCGCTAACCCGTGGTGGGGCGGCATGTGACCGGCCGAGAGGGTGTGTCGGGCCAGACGCGCGATCTCGCGCCGCTAACCCTTGGTGGGGCGGCATGTGACCGGCCGAGAGGGTGTGTCGGGCCAGACGCGCGATCTCGCGCCGCTAACCCGTGGTGGGGCGACATGGGACCGGCCGAGAGGGTGTGTCGGGCCAGACGCGCGATCTCGCGCCGCTAACCCGTGGTGGGGCGACATGTGACCGGTTATTTGGAGGCCCGTCACCGATCACCAGGTGTCAGGGGTGAGGTTATTTCGAGGTCCGTCACCGTCACCGATCACCAGGTGTCAGGAGTGGGGCCGCCACTGAGGCGGCGGCGTAGGCACCTGGCCAAGAACAGCGCGTCACCGCGGCAGAATGTGCGAACACGGCCCGGTTTCGGCCGGTAACGTGGACATGGCACACAGCGGAGGTCACGTTTTGGCCCATGCGGCCAGGGCAGCTGTCGAGTCGGCTAAATTTACCGTACGCTTTTGTTTGAAAGTTTATTTATTTGCGGTTTGAAGGTTGCTACTACGTAGTACAAATCTTAAAGCTCAGCAGCATGACTTAGAAGTGAATAACGGTGACGGCATGCCATCATCATATATGGGTTATTACGTGCACGTTTGTTTTCTGAACATTCCGGATCATTCATTATATATGTGGCTTTACTTGCAGTAGCAAATCATGATTTGTGTTTGAATAATGGTGCCATTATTAAACCTCGGCTTACGAATCGCACAAGGTTTCTAAGTGTTCATATAGGAGAGCAAAATCAGGAGATCGGAACGGGAAAACTTTGTGTGTGTATGTTGCAAGGGGGTGCAGAACTCTGTTTTTTTTTCTTCTACGAAAATTAACTTATGCACGCATGTTTGATAATATTTTTGAAGTTCTCAGTTAAGTTAACCGATTTTTTTCAAATCTGTTTTGCATATGTAAATATTGCACTGCTGTCTATTTTCATTAATTCACAAAACATCACACAATCGGTCCACACATGCGCCGAAGTTGGTATTAGATGTGGGACTGGGAGGCGAGCGCTGACCGCTTCGACCGACGACCAGAGCCACTGCAGGATGTCACACCGTAAGTGGCACCCATCACGCTGTTGGCTAGCGTCACACCTCACTGGCGTCGAAATCCACCAGAAGGGCTCGTGTAGAGACAGCTTACATTATTGTCGGGAAGACCCTCACATTAGTCTTGTGAAGCGCCGTCGCCCATTGGAGGGAGGAGAGACAGATAGGGACAGTTACAGGGGCGGTGGCTTCCTCGTTTTGAGAATGTTCTGGTTAGACGGAAGGAATTACGTAATTTGTCTCCAGCCGTGGAAAAAAAAAACACGGGGCTTGGACCAAACATATGCAAACATTCAGAATACCCAAAATAACATACAAGATAACATTGCAGGGAAAGTTTCTTTGGAAATGAGTTTCGAAGTACCTATTAAAGTATTCAACAGTAGAAATATTCAAAAAATCCAGCCACTTATCGGTCAGGTTAAAATTCCTGATCATTCTACAACACTCGGCTGCTCGACCCTGTTCATGTGAACAGGACCCTCTTCAGGTGAACAGTGCGTGGTTCACGAACTACGTACGCCCATGTATGATCTCATTTTAAAAAGGCTTCTGGTCAAAGCCGCGGGGAATCGAGCAATCACCGCATTCAATGGACTGGCGGCAGTGCCTCGCAGTGCCTCGCAGTTCCTCGCAGTGCCTCGCAGTTTCCTCGCAGTGGCTCGCAGTGCCTCGCAGTGCCTCGCAGTGCCTCGCAGTGCCTCGCAGTGCCTCGCAATGGCTCGCAGTGCCTCGCAGTGCCTCGCAGTGGCTCGCAGTGCCTCGCAGTGCCTCGCAGTGCCTCGCAGTGCCTCGCAGTGCCTCGCAGTGCCTCGCGTCCGTCCTGTGTAATATCGAGCCTAATCGTGGGAGCGCCGTCAGAGACGGGGCCCGATCGCGACCCGTCCTCCTATCAGGTCCAATTGAGCAGCGGAAGCGCAAATCATCGCTCTATCGCCGACGATGAGCTAATAGTTCAGAGGTCGGCCGTCATTTTTCATCCGGACGCTAACCGGATTGAAGAAGGGTGAGTTATTGTTCTTTGATGAGCGGCGCTGTAGGTTGTGACGGCGGGTGGCCGGAGTGAGGAGGTCTCGAGAGGGGGGTGGCCGGAGTGAGGAGGTCTCGGGAGCCAGAGTGAGGAGGTCTCTGGAGGGAGCGGGGTGGCCGGAGTGAGGAGGTCTCTGGAGAGGGGGGGGGGGGCGGAGTGAGGAGGTCTCGGGGGCCGAGTGAGGAGGTCTCTGGGGCGGGGTGGTCGGAGTGAGGAGGTCTCTGGGGGGGCCGGGGGGTGGGGGGTGGCCGGAGTGAGGAGGCTCTGCCGAGTGAGGCCGGAGGGAGGAGGTCTCTGGAGCGGGGTGGCCGGAGTGAGGAGGTCTCTGGGAGCGGGTGGCCGGAGTGAGGAGGTCTCTGGGGCGGGTGCCGGAGGTGAGGAGGTCTGGAGGGCGGAAGTGAGGGGGGTCTCTGGGGCGGTGGCCGGAGTGAGGAGGTCTCTGGGGCGGGTGGCTGAGTGAGGAGGTCTGGAGGGCCGGAGTGAGGAGGTCTCTGGAGCGGGGTGGCCGGAGTGAGGAGGTCTCTGGAGCGGGGTGGCCGGAGGTGAGGAGGTCTCTGGGGCGGGTGGCCGGAGTGAGGAGGTCTGGAGGGCCGGATGTGAGGAGGTCTCTTGAGCGGGGTGGCCGGAGTGAGGAGGTCTCTGGAGCGGGGTGGCCGGAGTGAGGAGGTCTCTGGGGCGGGGGTGGCCGGAGTGAGGAGGTCTCTGGGGCGGGTGGCCGGAGTGAGGAGGTATCGGGGGCAGTGTACACTGTACGTGTGTACGTGTGCTGGAACAACAGCGCGACCGGTGGATGCCGCTGGGATGAGGAAATGTGCGCCGAGGTTTCTGGGGGTGAATATAGATAGATTACGGTCGATTTGAACGGAAAGCATGCATATAGAAACGACTGTGAAGTATCATCTTCAGAGCTATTAGAACAAATTGTATGGGCTGAAAAGGTACGTGCGTAAAACTATTGCTCAAATGTACAGCAGCGTTACCACCTTAACTTGTTGACGAAGAGCGACGAAATAGCTCAATTTGATTCCAACTAACACAAATCGATTCAAGGCTTACATTGCCTGAACTGCTTCCTTCAGTGGTGGGTGGTTGCACAGAACCTAGTACCTATGACTTATGACAAACAGCGACGAACCACATTCATCGCCATCTGAAGTCTGAACCATGTTTCAGTTTGCTACATCCACGCTATTTTGGCACATGAAGCAAAGTGTGTAACATTTACACACTGACTCTTAGGCTGGTAAAAGCCGGCACAAGTCGCTGTTGTAGCGAATCAATCACGGACAAGAAATTCGTGTACGACCGGCACTCTGAGTGGAACAATGGCGTGGCAAAAAATACAGGAAAGGAGGCTAATAAAGCGGATCGGTGTCGCCATTGTGTAGTTTTTGTCATCAGTCTGCTCCGTGCGTGAGTTAGCAAACCGAATGGCTGACAAGGGAATTATGCTCTGCCGGTGTTTTACATTCCTGTGACATGCCATTACAGATAGGATTTAAGTGTAGTATCAATGCGTATTCAAATTGAGGTGATATTTTGTTGGCAATTTGTCCGGGAAATGAGGAGACATTAGCTAGTTTGGCTCATCGACAAATATTTTTTGGCTTGTTTGTTTCCGGATGGTTCCTCGTTCATGTGTGTTGATGCGCGATGAAGTACCATGCAGTAACGACGTGTGTTGGATAAATCACCGTCTCTCAGGGGGGGAGGGGGGGGGGGGGGGGGGGGGTCAACTGCTGTGGAGGATCCGGAGCGGCGACACAAACATGCCCTCCGGGCTCTCCGCACAGATAGTTGTATCTGACGACAAACACCGAACTGGCAATCGGAGCGGCGGCCGCACGCGCTTCAAGCCCCGCGCCGACGGGCGCAGATAAACATGTTTTCTTTCCAACCGCGTTCCCACAACACTGGCGACCTGAAATGGGAAACAGGGGGCACACCGGGAGTGTTTACCGAGCGCCGCTGGATGCCGGCGACCCACATGCCAACACAGCCAACAATCTATTTATCTGGGTGACAAACGAGCGCGCTTCGAAGTCACACGCTCCCCCGGCGCCAGGCGCTGCAGGTGAAGAGGCTCGCGCACCAGGCACGCTCCCGCGGCGCTGGGCGCTGCAGGTGAAGAGGAAGAGGCTCGCGCACCAGGCACGCTCCCCCGGCGCTGGGCGCTGCAGGTGAAGAGGAAGAGGCTCGCGCACCAGGCACGCTCCCCCGGCGCTGGGCGCTGCAGGTGAAGAGGAAGAGGCTCGCGCACCAGGCACACTCCCCCGGCGCTGGGCGCTGCAGGTGAAGAGGAAGAGGCTCGCGCACCAGGCACGCTCCCCCGGCGCTGGCGCTGCAGGTGAAGAGGAAGAGGCTCGCGCACCAGGCACGCTCCCCCGGCGCTAGGCGCTGCAGGTGAAGAGGAAGAGGCTCGCGCACCAGGCACGCTCCCCCGGCGCTGGGCGCTGCAGGTGAAGAGGAAGAGGCTCGCGCGCCAGACACAGCATTTCAATGGAGAGGTGCGGCAACAGGCGGCGTCATATTAACGGCAACAGGCGGCGTCATATTAACGGCAACAGGCGGCGTCATATTAACGGCAACAGGCGGCGTCATATTAACGGCAACAGGCGGCGTGATATTAACGGCAACAGGCGGCGTGATATTAACGACAACAGGCGGCGTCATATTAACGCAACAGGCGGCGTCATATTAACGGCAACAGGCGGCGTGATATTAACGGCAACAGGCGGCGTCATATTAACGGCAACAGGCGGCGTCATATTAACGGCAACAGTCGGCGTCATATTAACGGCAACAGGCGGCGTCATATTAACGGCAACAGGCGGCGTCATATTAACGGCAACATGCGGCGTGATATTAACGGCAACAGGCGGCGTCATATTAACGGTAACAGGCGGCGTCATATTAACGGCAACAGGTGGCGTCATATTAACGGCAACAGGCAGCGTCATATTAACGGCAACAGGCGGCGTCATATTAACAGCAACAGGTGGCGTCATATTAACGGCAACAGGCGGCGTGATATTAACGGCAACAGGTGGCGTCATATTAACGGCAACAGGCGGCGTCATATTAACGGTAACAGGCGGCGTGATATTAACGGCAACAGGCGGCGTCATATTAACGGCAACAGGCAGCGTCATATTAACGGCAACAGGCGGCGTCATATTAACAGCAACAGGTGGCGTCATATTAACGGCAACAGGCGGCGTGATATTAACGGCAACAGGTGGCGTCATATTAACGGCAACAGGCGGCGTCATATTAACGGCAACAGGCGGCGTGATATAACGGCAACAGGCGGCGTCATATTAACGGCAACAGGCGGCGTCATATTAACGGCAACAGGCGGCGTGATATAACGGCAACAGGCGGCGTGATATTAACGGCAACAGGCGGCGTCATATTAACGGCAACAGGCGGCGTGATATTAACGGCAACAGGCGGCGTGCATATTAACGGCAACAGGCGGCGTCATATTAAACGGCAACAGGCGGCGTGATATTAACGGCAACAGGCGGCGTGATATTAACGGCAACAGGCGGCGTCATATTAACGGCAACAGGCGGCGTCATATTAACGGCAACAGGCGGCGTGATATTAACGGCAAACAGGCGGCGTGATATTAACGGCAACAGGCGGCGTGATATTAACGGCAACAGGCGGCGTGATATTAACGGCAACAGGCGGCGTGATATTAACGGCAACAGGCGGCGTGATATTACGGCAACAGGCGGCGTGATATTAACGGCAACAGGCGGCGTGATATTAACGGCAACAGGCGGCGTCATATTAACGGCAACAGGCGGCGTCATATTAACGCCTGATGACGCCTCTATGACAGATTTCT
>JAXIVJ010016854.1:0-22500 GCA_036785665.1 Chirona hameri | reverse complement strand
CGAAAAGGGTTCTAGATCAGATTCCAGAAAAACAGTTTTGATACTTTTCCACCTAGGGAATGAGGGGTGCCAAGCGGTGCGTTTTACCCCTACGTATGCAGTTTGAACGCTGGGTCACAAAGCTAAGTCGGGTACAAATGTACGTGACCTGCAAGTAAGTGCAAGCCTGTGGTGCCACCCATTCGATCTGTAGAGGTGGTAAAACAAATACAGAAAAAAAAAACATTTTCTTGGCCATGGTGTGAAATATGTCAAGTAACATTGCATGGCCACTCAGTCTGTACCTATATTGGTGTGCCATAGCAGAAACTTCGCTGCGTAGGGTATACCCTAGGGTAAGAACGAACTTTAAAGAAAGATGACGGCATAATTTTAGTACATATAGCGCTAACTATCCGATCCACAGGTTCAGTCGTTCTTTGGCGAAATGTACCTGATGTGGCACAAATATTCGTATAAGTAGAAAATTGGAAATGTTAAAGTTAACCTGCAAATCGAAAGAAAGGATTTATTTTACCATAGGTGAAAAATGTCATAGTATTTGTTTTAAACCAAATGGAAATCCATTTATCTTTCTTATTGCCAGATGCTACCAAATAAGCATTGTTTATTCCGTTGCACGGCTAGGGTACTTGGTGTTTCAAACCTCTAAAACTGTGATATTAAGTTGTTTTGACTTCGAATAATCAACAGGGAAAAACATTAGGCTGGTGTCGGTGACATTGCATATCTATCCTCTTACTATCAAATCTGGGACGGTCTTTAAAACCGGACATGCGCCAGGGGCGGATCCAGGGGAGGGGGGGGGGGCACAGAGGACACGTGCCCTCCCCTCCAAAAACGTCTGAGGGCGCGCCGAAAAGGCCGACGAGACTGCGCGAAACGTGGTATCATGGGCTCTCTAAGAGTCTGGAGACCACGCGAAGCGTGGTCTTTATAAAGTTTTAGAGCACTTAAAAGGCCCTATTTTCAGATAGGGCCACCAGACCTTATCTGAAAGACCAAAGGGCCCCATGACGTTTCAAAAGGTCCCTGTGCAGGTCAGGCGCTCCCCCTGGGGGAAATCCTAGCTGCATGCCTGTGCTCTACGTCGGTCTGATAGTGTCCTTGTAGGTCTGAATAGGCCCTCGCTGGGTCTGAGAGAGCCCCTACGCCTGCGGCGAGGGCTTGGTCAGTTCTGAAAGGGCCCTGGGGTCGTTTTGCGAGGGTCCTGACCGGGCCTGCGAGGCTCTAGCCCGCTAAGAGGGTCTTATCAAACCTTAGAGGGACCCTACGCTGGTTTGAGAGGCCCAGTCCCAGTCCTGACTGGGCCCTACATTAGTCAGATATGGCCCTTTCCGGGATTTAAATGGGCCTGGGTCTGTTTGAGAGTACCCTTTCGGCTTTCAGTCCACTCAGATGGCCTTTAAGCCGGTCTGAGAGGTACCTTACTAGGCCTCAGAGGACCCTATACGGACACCAGGCGAGCCATTTGGGACCGCCTGAACATGAGGCCTGGTCTGAGCCCTCTCAGGCCTGGCAATGACCCTCTCTAACGGACGCAGCGTCATTCAAGTCTGGCAAGGTCCTATCAGGCTTAGAAAGGGCCCTCTCAGTCACATCCGGTAGTAGTCTCAAAGATACTGATGGACCTCTCTTACCGACTTGAGGGCCATCTCACACGGCACCGCGACCCTCTCAAACTGACCGAGGTCCCTTTCAGCTACCAATGGTCCTCTCAGACCAGCAAGGGCGCACAAAAGTCTTTGCAAGGGCCCTAGAAGACTGTCATAGGGCCCTCTCAGGTCTGAAAAGGCCTTCGCAGACCGGTATATGACTCTTTCAGACCTGACGAGGGCCCTCTTATGCTTGTCAAGGCTTCACCATACCTGAAAATACACTCTCAAACGACTGGAGGCCCTTTCAGACCGGCAAAACGTTCGGGGCCCTTTTGGCTCGGGAGCCCTTGACGTCTGATGTAACCCCCACCCCCCCCCCGAAAATTTTTCCTGGATCCGCCCCTGACATGCCCCAAGTATGTCGATATTCCTGAAGATAAATGACGAGAATCGACGCGCCATACATGCCTTGGTTTATTTGCTACCATATTGGAAAATATTGATGCCAAATGCTCTAAAACACACTGGGGTCGTTTCTCCCTTCTGGGTAAGCCTTATTAGTAAAAGAATCTTGGTTTGGACACCCCCTAATGTCACCAGGTCACATAGGCGTAGGAACGTTTTGTGTGAGGGGGGGGGTGGGGGGGGCAGACTGGTTATTGATTCAACTTTTTGGAACGATTCAATCATGTGATTCATTTTGGAATCTGAATGATCAATCACCGTTCGATTCACGGATACAATTTTGAGAATTGATTCCTTCCGATTCAAAGAATCAAAACAAATATTTTAATCGATTCCACGTTGATTCAACATTAAATATATGAGGTTAATTTATGCAAAATCAATACAAATGGAAACATGCATATATATGATCATTAAAACATTGTTACAGCAATAGTATTTCAGTATAAATGAATGTAGCCACTTGGACTGCATGTATTTGCACAATTTACCAGTGTACTTGAATCATTCAATCTTTTGATTCAATCAACCTGGATTTGACGCGGGTTTTTGATTCAATCACGATTCATGAATCAAAAGATCTGGCGGTGAATCAATTATGTTTTGATTCAATGCATTTGATTGAACGATTCCAATCGATTCAATCAGTGTCGAATCAATAACTAGTGTGGGGGCGGGGGCAGCTTCCAGTGGCGGGTCTAGCTTTCAAGTTTTTTTTTTGGAGGGAAAACTTCGCCTCCGTTTCGTCAGCGAAAAGTTGTTGACCGGAGGGGGGGGGGGTGGCGTCGGATCGCCAGCAATGAAAGAGAAGAGACGTTGGCGAGGGGGGTATATGACTTCCGAACAAAAATCACAACCTCCCAGAACCGTTGCGGGGTGGGGGGGGGGGGGCGGACATACGTTTTGCCTACTTTTGGGGGGGGGGGGGGGGGGCAATTGCCTGATTTTTCCTTACGTAGATCCGCCACTGGCCAGCCGTAAGTAAAATTATTTCCACTTTAGAAATGGTGATAAGTTATTTTTGGTGACCTCACACTTCATGTACGCCCACGCAGCTCAGTTGGTAAACCGTCGGGCAGGAAATTCGTCCACCCTGGCAAGGTGGGTTCGAGTCGCTTCTACGCTCGATATTCGCTCCTGACAGGGATGACCTGCGGTTGGTGGCAGCAGCCGCAAACAGGTCATAAGATGAAATCAGGAGCTGGGCGGACCGTGTTCCAACTTCGAGCACGTTAAACAATCGCCACTAAATTCTGCCGTTTGAAAAAATGGAAGTACGTCATCGGGTTGGTATGTGTCAGGGCCCACGCAACAAGCTCTGCTTAGCATAGGGTTGTGATCCCATAAATCCATCCATTCAAATATTCGGAATACATTTATGAAACAAAAATATCCGGCTAAGTGGTTGACGAGTATCAAAATAGGTCATGGCAATTCAGGGTTGTGAATTCAGTTGTTTCTGACACTGTTAAACCGCGCTCCGCTGGGGTCTTCAGCCGAACACATGGGGGCAGATCTGCCCCAACTCGTTATTTTGCGACTAATAATCGCAGCTAGACGCGCAAGGCGGCAATTGAAAGTTCGCAATAAGACGCATCTAAAACATAGGTACGCGAAATTGGCAAATTAGTCATACATGTGGAGTCATAAGTGAATTAAATATGACCATTTGTTGAAATTAGACTTGTGTGTTTTCTACGCTTGGTCCTTCAAATATGTATTCCGTTATTTTTAATACTTTTGAAAATTTTGATATTGTGGAACTTCCCCAAATTGGTTTTATATTATTTGGGGGCAAATACTCAAAATTTCTAAAATCTGATAGACACTTTTTCAAGAGAATGTCATTTCCTTTCCTTTGGCGCTTTTTTATTTTGCAATTTGCTTCAAAACTCGATTTATACTAATTTTCAAACATTTATCGTTATTTCACAAAAACGGCCGTGACATGGCATCACTAAATGTCATTAT
This sequence comes from Chirona hameri, assembly GCA_036785665.1. Lineage (NCBI taxonomy): Eukaryota > Metazoa > Arthropoda > Thecostraca > Balanomorpha > Balanidae > Chirona > Chirona hameri. Next base: position 18,466 of record JAXIVJ010016854.1, on the reverse strand, counting down.
CTCCCAAAGTGCTAGACCGACTTCATGAACTTTTCAATGTAATATATAAAATTGATGAAGCATAAACAGCACGAAGTTTGCGTTGATCTCTCAAACAGTTGCTAAGTTATTGAGAAAATTCGGGAAGGGGACAGAATCTGACTCCCTCAGCGGGGCGGCGAGTTAAGTAATTATATTGAATCAATACGAGCGATCGTAGAGGGAATAATCACTCAAAAGTGGATGGATCTAAGGGATCGCAAAGGCTCGTCTTTGCGAAAGGGATCGCAAAGGTAGTCTGCCGCATATTTGAAATGTCGAACAAAAAATTCAGACCATCATACTTAGGGTTATAGGGCTTATACGTAAGTCAAAAATATAAATATGCTTTGTACTTTGGTTTGGGCATCGTCCATACTTGGTTCTCCAAATACATATTCCGTTTTTTTATATGCTTTGAAATTTTGATTTTGTGGAGAGATAAAAATTCACCAAATCATTTTTTTTAACATAATAATAATTGTTAAATATATATTATAGAACGATGTATCGACGATGCCCAAACCGAATTTCAAAGCAATGTTTATATTTTTGACTGACTTATGGCTCTCTGAGTATGATAGGTCTGGATTTTGTACTCGCATTTCCAAATATGCCGCCCAGGCACACTGGGCTTCTTCTGACCTTGAATGCGGCCGCTGCCACTGCCACAGGTCATCCCCACCAGAACCAAAATATCGAGCGCCGAAAGCGACTCGAACCCGCGTTGATGGGGGGGGGGCAGATCATTATATTGTCTAGCGCTCTCCCGACTGAGCTACGGGCGGACTTCACTCGGTCGGACGGATATTGAACCAATACCAGGACGAACGAGGAAGAAGAAACGGCTCAAAAGCATCCCCAAGCCTAGAAGTGGGGCCATTCCTCCCCGGCCGGTGGCCCCACCTGTGCCTACGCTTATGTGTGGGTTTGTGAATTAAATGTTATTTTTCAAACTTCAAAGCTCGAACCTGTCGAACTGATACCAGTGGTTGAAGAGCGAGAAATCGCTCAAATGGGGGGGGGGGGTGGGGGCAGGTGGCATTACTTCCCCCAGCTGAAAACAATGGGACATAGCCATCTGCCATCCAACCCCACCGCCTACGCCTATTGATTGTTATTGTGGTTTGTGAAATCAAAGTTTTCTCCGAACTTCTAAGCCCGAACCAATCCGAGTGATTGAAGAGGGAAAATCGCTCAAAAGTAGGAGAGCAGTTAATATCATTGGCCCCAGTCAAAAAGTGGGGCCTTGGTCCCTGGCCCCAGTTTCTACGTCTATGAGCTTTAATAATGAGGGTTGAAGATTAAGTGTAATCAATAACAACTTTAAGGCACCCATACCGAATCAACATCAGCGATGTAAGAGGAGCAATCGCTCAAAAACTGGGGATGCAGTTAACATTGTTGGCTCCCTCGACCTAAACGTTGGGCCCTGGCCTCCCCGGCCCCCGGTTCTTATGTATGCTATGGTAATTGCGGGGTTATGAATTCATTGGTATTCTCCAAATTTTAAGCATTTATTCGAACAAATATCAGTGTGATCGAAGAGGGTGAAATCGCTCAAAAGTGAGGGGGCCAGTTATCATTGTTGGACACCCAGGCTAAAAAGTGGGGCATGTGGCCCCGGCACTCATTCCCTACGCCTATGATTGTGAGGGTGTGAATCAAGGATAATTATCCCAGCTTTAACCCTATTCCCTGCGGGCGGCCGCCAGAATTCTACTTAACCTGCGGGGGGGGGGGGGGGGGTGGGGGGGGGGGGGGGGGGGCGGGGGGGGGGGGGGGCAGATTCTGCCCCCCCCAGAGATCTCGAGAACCGCTCTGTAGATTTCGATAGGGAAAGCGCCTTCGATGCGTCATGACGAGATCTCCCATTTTGGACCCCAACATCTTTGTTTTGTTCAAAAATGGGGGCCAGGGGGCAAAAAAATCCGAAAAAGTTTGGGTGTTTTTTGAAAGGTCATGCAGCCATGTGGCTCGACCGATTTGCATGCCCCAAACGTTTTTGAGCTTCAAATGTACTGGTCGTTAATATATTAAAGACAAAAACAAAATATAAAATCATAGCGTATTCAGGGAATGTAAAATGGGTTGATTTTCTGAGAGAGAAAAAAAATGTGTGCTGTTCGTGATTGTTTGGAACGTCATGAACGGTCACATGTGGGCATTATATGCTGTAATTGGTTAAATTTGATATATTGCGCATAGGCGGATCCAGGAAAAAAACATGGGGGGGGGGCACCATGCGCGTAACGCTTTTATCATCTTACTAATTTGAAGTTGGACCTATTTGAGGGTGGTATCGCCTCCATTTTTTCTATCCGGAGTGCGCTTCTGCCCTAAAAATATGCACAATCTTAGTATCTATGATGCATATTGCATTGGAATTGTTTCTGACGCATTTATTGCACTTCAAAACACGAAGGAAGTATGCGCCGCAAAACCGCATTCGTAACACCCTCCCCAAAACAGGAGCCTGAAACCGCCTCTGCTGGACCGATTTTCCCCAAAATTTTGACATAATACGCGCCATTTAATTTTTGGAAAAGTCACAAGGTTTCAGGACGCTAGGCCCTAACGGTGTAGAAGCGGCAAGTGAAAACTACCGGGGAGCAGAATCTGCCCCCGAAGGGAATAGGGTTTAAGGTATTCATCTCGAACCAATATCAGTGATCGAAGAAGTGAAATCGCTCAAAAGTGAAGGGGCCAGTTATCATTGTTTGGGGCCCCCAGGCAAAAAATTGGGGCATATCGCCCCTGCCCCCTTCCCTATGCGAGGTCGTAGATTAATAGTTATTCTCCCAACTTCAAGGTATTCATCTCACACCAATAGCAATGATAAATGAGGGATAGATTGCTCAAAAGTGAGAGGGCCAGTTATCATTGTTGGCCCCCAGCCTAAAAGTGGGGGACGATGGCCCCCCAGTCACCGTTCCTACGCCTATGATGTGAAGTTGTGAATTAATGATTGTCTGCCAACTTAAAAGGCATTCATATCGAACCATATCAGGAAGAATTATAAACCGCTAAAGTAGGGAGCAGTTAATATTGTTGGATCCCCACCTAAAAAGTGGGGACTTGGCCTTCCCGGCCCCCGGTTTTTCACTTGTGGGTTATGGTATTGGGGGGTTGTAAATTCATCAATATTTGTGCCACATTTAAAGCATTCATATCGGACAAACATGAGCGATCGGAGGAGGAGAAATCGTTCAAAAGTGGGGGGCAGTTAACTTTGCTGCCCCCCCAGCCTGAAAAGTATGTGTGTGTGTGTGTGTGTGTGTGTGTGGGGGGGGGGGGGGGGGGGCACCCCCCCCCCCCCCCACACACACAATTCTTAACGATATATATTTCAAGTCATAGTTGATAAGCGTTCCACGCTTAGAATCAGCAAGTACTCGGTAACGAATTCAGTAAATTAGCCTCCCTAATCCCTATACGCATTGTTATTTATCATGAAGGTCTGTAATATGTTTCCTACACTCTATCTTTTGCGAATATGTGCCAAACTTCTATGAAAAATCAACAATAATTTGAAAAAAAGGTGCATTTAAATCGTCAGTTTAGCAGTGGCGATGACGGCGACCTAATTAGTGTCAGCGATTTGTTTGTTTGCCCATTCAACAACGTTGAACAGATTGATGCAAAAGCGCCAGATGTTGCGCTCTTCCAATAGTGGAGAGAAAATACCGATCATTAATTTTCCCAAATTTCCAACTTTGAATAAGGGAATAATTGTATTTAATTCTTAAATTTAGATCACATCATTTTAATACCATAACGGTAGCCAAATAAATTGTTGCTAACAAAATACAAAGGTCATTATCTCTCTTTCAAGGGAGATAATCACCCTTTTCCACAAAAATGGAGTTGCACCTGAAATCGATAGACGAGGCCGCGGTTGCTTTTTGGTGTGGCTATATGACACGCTAACTGTATATTTTTAATACAAATCGATAGACGATATGATGTAAATTCATCACATTTTGCATATAAACATTCCTACCGAAAGATATTGGCAGTTTCCTAATGAATAAGCGATCCATGCTTATATCGGTCGGTACTCAGCAAGTACTCGATAACGAATTGAATAAATTAGCCTCCTACGCATTGTTATTTATCATGAAGGTGTCAATATGTTTCCTGCACTCTATCTTCTTGCGAATATGTGCCAAAATTGTCTCTAAGAATCTCTAAGAATAAGTAACTCATGACATAATTATTTGAAATTTCATTTTTTGGCTTTTACTGACCGGATACAGACAAATAAATGCCACCACTATATTTCTAAGACAAAACTAGTCTAGAAACATGCAATGTTTATTTAGATTAATCATTTCAAATTTTTACCTTATTGTGACCTGACCTTGACCTGAGGCCATTATATGGTGTCAGGCTGTAAAAATGGCTGCTTTTATCGAATTTTACGTGTAAAATAACCCATACAACATGTGCTGCATGGGCTTTCGTAGACCTGTGACCTTTTGTGACCTCACCTTGACCTTGACTTTTCTTACAATTTCACTTTTACTTATGTGGGAGATGCATTATACATTTGGGAGCACTTGGTGAGATTATAATTGCAATACAAGGCTTTGGATGGAAAGTATAGCCCAAAAACCCAAATACTTAAATTTGACACTTGACCTGATCGTGACCTGACATGTGACCTTATGTTAATAATTTCGGGCATGCATTATATTCTTCTCACTGAGAGCTTTCGATCGCCGCCTTGTGCGCCTCGCTGCGTTATTGGTTCGAAAGATACGAGGGGGTAAAATTTACCCCCCAGCACCGGACGTTCGGATGGAGCGGCGCGAAAAAATTTGAATCTTATGCCCTGGATGAGCATTGTTTTCCTCTATGGGCTCTAAACATGTTGTTTTGCGCTTCAGAGTGCGGCAAAAAAAGTGAGAAAGCGATCTGTTTTGCCCAATTATATAGGAAACTGGAAAGTAGCAATATATAAACAAAACAAATGCGCAGCGAAACGGTACGAATTTATAATTTTGTTTTAACCCTTATACAATTGAATGTGTATTGCAATTGCGCCGCGAAGTGGGTGTGAAATTTAGATTTATTCCTGGATAACTGTATTTCTACTGTGGGGGGACATGCCCCCCCCCCATCCCCCGTGGCGGAGCCGATGGCACGACCACAAACATTTTTGGAGGTAAGGGCACTTGACGTGACCCATGGTGACCTGACTTGCGACGACCTGAAGTTAAAACTTTCACACAATGTAAGTAATGATGCACACATAGCCGTACCAAATTTGCTGCGCGCCGCTGTTTTCTCGCTATTCTCGAGAAACCTCAGGGATGGTCAAAGTGACGCCCCCACCAGAGCTCTTCGGATTTAGGGCCACTATATTTTGCTGGGCCTCTAAATGGTCGCAAAAGAACGCCGGACATTCCCATGTAAAGTCGCAGGCCTTCCGAGGACCCCTCAGGCCTACGGGGGCCCGTTCAAGCCGACTGAGGGTATTCTGTCGGCCTTAGAGGGCCCCGGCTGGCTGGGGCACCTCGGGGCCCCAGCCAGCTTTAGCATTTGCCCCCCCCCCTATTAGCAAATTTGGCACGGCTATGTGTGCATCTCATCACTCACATCACTCACATTGTGTGAAAGTTTGAACTTCAGGTCGTCTCAAGTCAGGTCACCAGGTCACGTCATGTGACCTTACCTCCAAAAATGTTTGTGGTCGTGCCAAAAGCCACAGTGTTTGTCAGATAAATTTGAAACTTGCAGGATTTCATAAGGTCATAAGTACCTACAATACGTTTATCTCGGATTTTCGGTGACCTAAGGTCAGGTTAATTTCGTGACCTCCCCATTATAAGTCAATTTGGGAAATATACAAATGGTTTCCTTTTCAGAGAATATGCATTGGATCAGCCTAATTATTTCAGAATCATGTTATTTTAGCTCATTATTGATGACCCAGGTGCAATTGTTGATCAGTGACCTCTGCAAGGTCGGATGAGGTCATCTTCGTTACCAGCACATGTTTGCCAATAACTCTTGATAGAACACAGATAGAGATGTTCAAATGACACCACTGTGTTGTCTCGTCGATTCGCGTCGCCCCATGTGCAACATGACTTACCTGGGTCACCAAATGACCTTGACCTGAGGTCAAATTTTGAAGTTGGCCTAACCAGGTCACCATTAATATGTTATTTCGAAGCGCCTTTATGAGACTAACACGATAATGTTAAAATTACTGCTATATGTCTAACCAATACAAAGTTATTTATGAACACTTTTTGGATAAAATGTCCTCGTGACCTTTGGTGACCTCTGGGGCCTAAATTATTGACCTGAGCTTAAATTTTAGTAAACTAAGGCGATTTATATTTTCATGAACTTTCGATTGCTTTTTCCCTTTCTTACTAGCTTTCATAGTTCCCGAGATATTTTTGGGGGGGGGGGGTTCCTAGAGCAAAGTCCTTCACTTGGAAAATGTGACCTTGATGACCTCTGGTGACCTCAATATTTACCTGAACCAAATAATACTTGAAGTAACTCTAATGCGCTTGTAGAGAGTTTTTCAAGGCTGTTTTCTGCGTCTCTCTAGCCTTTTAGTTTTCGAGTTAAATGGGGATCCCAATGGGATTTAGCACGCTGAGCATACCGGCTAGGAAAGTCATGCACCGTTGACGTCACGACCAATCAAATGCTGGTATTGGATAGGACCCTTCCGCGTAAAGCTTAAGGTGCCGGAGTGAGCCCCCCTGACTCTACCTCTCTCATACGGCCAAGGGGAGGGCGGCGCGGGCGTACATTTGTTTGGTAGACAAAGAAGTGTCACATCTAGCGATAACTACAGTGACTGGCAATAATCTGGCAGCCTGGACGATATTTCCGCTGCTTAGCTGGGTTAGATGGGGTGCGGATATACCCCGAAAATAGAATCTATATTTATGTCGACATTCGTAGCGCAGTTGCTATTCTGATAGTACGTAAAGGCCACTAAATAAATATGTTTTGTCCGCTTATGCTATTACAGACTATTGACGTTACCAAGCCCAAAGACAGTTATTTTCCCTGGTCATGAATCATGCAGGTATTTTTCGATTTAATGTAGGTAACGTGACTTAGCTTTTTCTTACTTTGCCTGGCCATAATATACAATAACAATTGACCAAAATAGCTATCAAGTTTATAACAATATAGTTTTGAGCAAGGGCGGATCTAGACGTTTTTTTTTTGTGTGGGGGGGGGGGGAGTAGCAGGCCGTCAGCCGTCAGCGAAAAGTTGTTGACGGGGGGGGGGGGGGGGGGGGGGTAGCGGGCCGTCAGCCGTCCGCCACTGAACGTCCGGCGTTTTTTTTTAGGGGGGGGGGAGAGGAATCATGGTTTTAAAACCTTTGGTGGGGATCATGGCCCCTTGTCCCCCCCCCCCCCCGAATTCGCCCCTAGCCCTCCCCCCCCCACACACAAACACACACACACACACACACACACACACACACACACACACACACACACACACACACACACACACACACGCACGCACACACGCACGCACGCACGCACACACGCACGCACGCACGCACGCACGCACGCCACGCACGCACACACGCACGCACGCATGCACGCATGCACGCACACACGCACACACGCACACACGCACACACGCACACACGCACACACGCACACACGCACACACGCACACACGCACACACGCACACACGCACACACGCACACACGCACACACGCACACACGCACACACGTACACACGCACACACGCACACACGCACACACGCACACACGCACACACGCACACACCACGCACACACGCACACACGCACACACGCACACACGCACACACGCACACACGCACACACGCACACACGCACACACGCACACACGCACACACGCACACACGCACACACGCACACACGCACACACGCACACACACGCACACACGCACACAACGTTCTAAACCACGATTCCCCCCTAAAAAAACGCCGGACGTTCAGTGGCGGACGGCTGACGGCCCGCTCCCCCCATCAACAACAACTTTTCGCTGAAGGCTGACGGCCTGCTACCCCCCGCTCAACAACTCTGAAAATATTCCACTGAATTAACCTACCACCCCCCCCCCCCCCCAAACAACAAAACCCGTCTAGATCCACCCTTGCTCAAAACTATATTGTTATAAACTTGATAGCTATATTGGTCAATTGTTATTTGTTATTGTATATTGATGGCAAAGCAAAGTAAGAAAAAAAAACTAAGTCACGTTGCCTACATTAAATCGAAAAATACCTCCATGATTCATGACGAGAGAGAAAATAACTGTCTTTGGGCTTGGTAACATCAATAGTCTCTAATAGCATGAGCGGAAAAGCTTATTTTTTTTAGTGGCCTTTACCCTACCATCAGAATAGCAATTGCGCCACGAATGTCGACATAAATCTAGATTCTATATCCGGGGTATAACCGCACCCGTTAGATGTGGCACAGTGACATAAATCTGGATTCTATCCGGGGTATAAACCGCACTCGTTAAGGCGGCCGCACACTACACATTCGGCGCCCGATATAACTGCGAAATTCCGCCTCGGAAAATCGCGGCGATACCGCTGAATATCGTCCCTGTTCCGGCGGATTCGGCGCTGTCTGCTCGCGAGATTTCCGCCCCGCGACCTACAGCATGTCGCAACCTGTGCCTACGGCCTGTTCCAAGGTAAATTAATGATGCCATTTTTTCGACGAAGATGTAAGTTTAGAACCACGAAACTTTTACATAATAAATTTCACAGTGGCAAGAGCATGCTGTGGAAAATGTGTACCTCTGTCTTGCATAGATTCGCCACTGTTAGCCAAAAAGTCAAATATCCATTATGTTGTCCGCGGCTCCGCGGCGTTCAGTCGCGGAAAAAAAGCTCGTTCGAATCAGCTTTTTTTCCGCCGGTCCGCAGATGGCCGACCGACGACATTCGTCCGCGATTTTGGACGTTTCGGCTGACACAAAGGCGGAAGTCCGCTATAGATGCGCGGAAAGTCGTAGCGATATCGCGGAAGTCGCTATAGATGCGCGGAAAGTCGTAGCGATATCGCGACCTCCGCGCGCCGAATGGCCTAGTGTGCGGCCGCCTTTAGTTGTGGCATAGTGCAGAGTACTTATATTAAAGGGAATAGTTCACCTTCGGACATTTTTTCAGAACACGATTTTATTATATTTTTTAATATAGTTTCTTTTTTTATTTTCAAAAATGGTCCTACATCGCGCCAATTCAGGACAGAAGGTCGTAAATCATTAATTGTATGGTGTGCGTTATTGGTCTGCGCATGCTCCATGGCAGTGCTGGTACTTTCAGACGGTACGGTATATCATATATGCGCCGAATTCCTTCGCCAAAAAGTCAGATATCTTCGGCTGGAGAGTCTTTTCAGTCAAGAGAACTTGCAGATAGGGGTTTCCCAACATGGGCTACAAAACAGCTATCTCAGTTTAAAACTAATGTTGAAGTTGAACTATTTCCTTTAAAGGAAATATTCACCTTCGGAATTTTTTTCAGAACACGATTTTATTATATTTTTTAATACAGTTTCTTTTTTTCTGTTTAAAAATGGTCCTACATCGCGCCAATTCAGGACAGAAGGTTGTAAATTATTGATTTCATGGTGTGCGTTATTGGTCTGCGCATGCTCCATGGCAGTGCTGGCACTTTCAGACGGTACGGTACATCATATATGCGCCGTATTCCTTCGCCAAAAAGTCAAATATCTTCGGCTGGAGAGTCTTTTCAGCCAAGAAAAGTTCCAGATAAGGATTTCTCAACACGGGCTACAAAACTGCTATTTCAGTTCAAAACCCATGTTGAAGGTGAACTATTTCCTTTAATCACAGTGCCTCTACACCAACAATTATCTGCAGCTTAGTGTTAACCCAGCATTGACTGGGGTCTGAGCAGAACGCCATTGACTGAGGGGGTTAAACGCCCCCTGGTTATTTTCCGAACCAATGATCGCAACGAGACGCGCAAGACGGCATTTGAAAGCTCTCAATGAGACGAATTTAAGCCATGCTAAAAAATGTAAAAGTAAGGTCAAATGTCAGGTCACGGTGAGGTCAAAGGTGACAATCAGCGTATTTGAGTTTATGGACAATACTTTCCATCCAAAGCCTTCGATTGCGACCAGTTTCACCCAAAGTGCTGCCAAAGGTATGATACATATCCCGCATGAGCTAAAGTGAGATTGTTGGCCAAGGTCAAGGTCATGGTCAGGTCATTAAAGGTCACTACTCACTATGCTAAAAATATCTACGAAAGTCATACAACACATGTTTTATGAGATATTTTCCACGTTTAATTCGATAGTGATAGTCATTTTACCACCTGACTTCATTTACGTGAAGTAAATGTCAATTTTAGGTCAAATTCAGGTCACCGAAGGTCAAAAGTTTTCATTGTTAAATCTAAACAAAAAAGGTTGCTAGACCAGTTTTGTCTCAGAAATACAGTGGTGGCATTTATTTGTCTGTATCTAGTCAATAAAAGCAAAAAAACGCAATTTCAAAATTTGACGTCATGAGTTACCCATACTTTAGTTGCCATAAGTCCGTCAACAATGGAGATATCAGTTTGAAATTTGGTATGGTAGTTGCATATGTATGGTTCTCTGACATATCGTCCGGTTTTTTAATATTTTATATATTTTTTTATTTCGTGATATTTCCCCCCCCCAAAAAAAAACGTTTTTTGAGTTTTTGAGGGTCAAAAACTATTTTTTCCCCAAAAATCTGAGATAGCAGGTTTGTAGCTGTTGCAATTTTCTATCTTTTGGCGTTTTTCGATTGCATGTTTCTTAAAATGTGGCATTTGTAGGGCCTGGCAAAGTTTAGCTGATTTGGGTGTAAAACTCGTGTGAAGTGACGCCACTAAATTCGCTATAACTCGAGAGGAAAAAAAAATCGACGAAATTTCTTCATTTTGCGCACATGACGTAAAAATGATCTAAGAAGGTGCCCGAAGTTTCAGGTTGATAGCGCTATTAGTTTTTTTTAGCTATTGCGAAAATTAATCAGGGGGGCGATAAACTCCCCCCTCAACTGTAGACCGCTCTCTGGCTTCAATGGCGCTCCCCTCGTCAATGGCGGGTTAACATGCCCGGCATCCATGCGGAGGGTGGCCGGTTCGAATCCCAGCGACGGCTGTTTCCTTTTTGTCATAATGGCTACAAGCGAATCTTAGGTTCGTCCCGATCGGACTTATAGCTACGAGCGAATCTTAGGTTTCGTACCGATCGGACTTAATGGCTACGAGCGAATCTTAGGTTTCGTCCCGATTGGACTTAATGGCTACGAGCGAATCTTAGGGTTCGTCCCGACCGGACTTAATGGCTACGAGCGAAACTTACGTTTCGTCCCGATCGGACTAATGGCTACGAGCGAATCTTAGGGTTCGTCCCGACCGGATTTAATGGCTACGAGCGAATCTTAGGTTTCGTCGCGATCGGACTTATGGCTACGAGCGAATCTTAGGGTTGGTCCCGATCGGACTTAATGACGGGGTTAGGTTAGGTCAGGTGAGGTTATGCTAGGTTAGGTTAGGTTAGGTTAGGTTAGGGTAGTTATACGGAAGAAATATTGGAGAGCCAAGTATGGACGATGCCCACACCGAATTTCAAAGCAATATTTATATGTGGCACTTCTTTGTCTACCAAAAAATATACGCGCGGCGCGGTGGGGCAACTGTAGACTGCTCTCTGCCCCCCCCCCCCCCCATTTGGCGCCGCCTCTGCATTGTGTTCATGAGAAGAAAATAATCACTGCTTTTCGAACATGATATTTAAATATATTTGCTTTGTGTAGCGATAATCGAATTTTATTTGACTCATGTCATGACTGTCTTCTTGATATTGCCAAACTATCAAGGTAGAATAGAAGTTCAACTCAATATCATTAGTAGCCCAAAGTTACATCGAAGTCCATCTTTTGTCGCAAAAGCGGCAATTCTGACATCATTTTGCTTCTACCGCGCAAAATACTTGTGCAATGGAAATAGCCAAGGCCCTATAAGAAGGTAGCGTCACCAGGCGATTTGTTTACATTCTGCACCGACCGCTGTGTGACGTCACTGGGCGTCTCTTCGCCCGCGTCCCGCTTGTGGAGCCAAGTATCGGTCGGCCGTCAAATCTAGTTCGTGAGATATAATTTGGTGTGGTACATCCGTACTTCAACAAATTGTAGTCATTCGATATCTGTGATACATTTTTTTACGAATCATCAAGCTACGGTTCATTTAATCAGCTGTCCATATTTCGACACAAGAAGAGCGAATATGTATTTTGCAACACTGCTCAAGGTGGCCAGCACGTCTCACATAGTTTCCCGACGGGTTGTGACACCCCTCCGAGTGCCATGACATACTGGGATCCTTCTCAGACAGACGGTGTGTGTTTAGTTACGGTAAACATAGCTTGTGTCAAGCCAGCAGCAGGGCAGAGTGCGGCTCTCGCCTCCGCCCTCAGTGGCACACAGCGGCAGACAGTCACACACAGAGGCAGACAGTCACGCAGTGGTACAAAGCAGTAGACAGAGGCAGGTCAGAGTGCCGCTCTCGCCCCCCACTCCCACCCGACAGCGGCACAAAGCAACATACTGTGGCACACACGGCACGGCATTGTCGTTCTCGCCCCCTACCTCGATGCCAACAGCGGCAGACCAGACAGGCGAGTGCCAATCTCGCCACATCCTTAGGCGGCGGACAGCGACATGCCAGAATACAACTCTAGTTCGTTTGTTCGTTCGTTACTCCCTCCGGCTCGCATCCCGGGTGTAGCCATTGCAGCTCAGTTGGGCGCGGAATCCGGCGGCCAAGGCCGCCACCACACCGTCATCGCGCAGGGTAGTCGGGTCCGGGTGGATGACGCCCAGGTGCCGGTGGCGAGCTCTGACCAGGGCGGGCACCGCTGCAGCACGTGCCACGGTGTGTCAGCCTCTTCTCTGCATAGCCGGCACAGGGCGGCGGGACATCCCTCGGCGCTGCACTGCCCTCAGCCGAGCCTAGGTCGGCGGCCGATCCGGTGGAGGTACTGCTCCGAGCCGCTCCAGTGCCCGGCTCGGAGCTGCCGGATGTCCACCGTAGCGAGACGGTCGCCGTCACCGCCCGGGCCCCGCTGGCGGGTTTCATGATCCTTGTACCGCCCGCCAGGCCATGATCGCTGCCAGGTGGAGGTGGCGGATCGGGAGACGGCCTTCTGGGTGGTGGCGACGTCCATGGGCGTGTATTGTTGGAGGAGGGGCGCTGGCCTCCTTTGCGAAGACGTCCGCTCACTCTCGCCAGCGGCGGCGGCCGGGCTACGGAAGGACAGCGGCGGGGCGGCGGAAGAAGACGCCAGGACAGCGGTCTGTATGCGGTCGCGCAGCGGCCGTTTAGCGACAGATGGTGACAGGTCAGCAATGACTTGGAGCTCCGCCAGATCACTCGGAGCTCCAGCTGTGCTGGCGAACCTGGTTCGCTGCTCTTTCCTGTGCCTTGATCATCTGCGCGAGCGGCATTCAACTACCTGAGCCGCCGCAGGTGGAGGCGACACTGCCACTCGAGTCCGGCACGCCTTCACTGCCGACGGAGCCCAGCACGCCTCCACTGCCGACGGAGTCCAGCACGCCTCCACTGCCTACGGAGCCCAGCACGCCTCCACTGCCACCTGAGTCCGACCACGACTCCACTGCCACCAGAGACCGGCGTGACTCCACTGCCACCAGCCCGGCACGCCTCCACTGCCTCCAGAGTCCGGCACGCCTCCACTGACACCAGAGTCCGGCACGCCTCCACTGTCGACGGAGTCCAGCACGCCTCCACTGACACCAGAGTCCGGCACGCCTCCACTGAGTTGTCTGTCTTCCTGTAGATATGCAACACATTGGTAAATAAATGCAGGGATGTAGTAGCTATATGCACTAATTTCAATATGGTGTGACAAAACATATCACCTTTCTTTGACACCTCCAATTATAGGCTATTAAACTGCATCAAATTTGTATTGTGTGACACACAAGCAAATATTTATTGATTTGGCAAACACCAATCTCTTCCAAGACAATCAATACATATTACATACTATGTCAAAATTCATGTTAACCCTCGCCCTACTGGAGGTTTTTCACCTTCGCCCTACGGGGGGTCCTAAAAAGACCCCCGGTTAACTTCCAAACCAAGCAACATAGAGCAACGCGGTAAGAACCAACATGTTGCCCGTCATGTTTGGAATCTAACGGTATGCATCTTTTAGGTTTCGGGTCAACGAGTGACCTTCCAAGTCAAGTGAATGACCTCGATCGACCACGTCCAGAACAGCGATTTTGCTCTGTCAGAAACCTCAAAATTAAAAATTGGTAAATGTAAATAAAAATGCATGTTCCTAGACCAGTTTTGTCTCAGAAATACAGAAAAGATAATAATTTGTTCGTATCTGGTAAAAAAAGTCCAAAAAGTTATTACAAAAATGACGTCATGAGTTTCTTACACTTATGGAGCCATCACTCAGTCAAAAATATAAATATTGCTTTGCAATTTGGTTTGGGTATTGTCCATACTCAGTTCTTTCACATATATTCCGGTTTTTCTAAAATCTTCGAAAATTTTGATTTGTGGTGATTTGAAGACAAAAATCATTTAATTTGTATTTTAGGGGTTAAAACACCAAAAAATTCGGAAATCCGAGATTGCCATTTTAAAGAGAATTACATTTTATATCTTTAGTTTGGTGAATTGCGTTTGCAATTTGCCTCAAAACTCTGTTTTCTACGATTTTTCAAATATTTATCGTTTTTCCACCAACATGACGTCATCAAAACATGATTATCTCCCAATCTACTTCACCAATTTCAATTAAATTTTTACAGCATACGTATAATTGTTGTAAACTCAGCTACTGAAAATTTCAGCAAGATGTGCCGCATGTGTAAAAAGTTATTGAAAGAAAAACATCAGGGGGGAGGGGCAGTCAGCACCAACCCCCCCCTCTAGGGCGAGGGATAAGATATGCATCAGAACCACATAGATATGCACCAGACAATCAGCTCATCCAGACAATAAGCTCAATCTTTCAATTATATAACTAAATTTGACATCTATTATCCTAACATTCTGCTGCCTTGATGCTAAGTGATAGATGGTACACAGGCAACATTGAAAAACTTACAAGTACTAACTGTACATTAATTAATGCAAATGTCAATAAAAAGTAGTGTGTAAAATAAGCATGACGAATAATGGTAAAGGTACCTTATATATGCAGGCAATAATTAACCAAGCACCCAAGAAAGTACTTAAAAGAATGGAAGATGCAAACTATTTTACTGATGCTGATGCCACAAGTGTAATACCTTGAGATGGATGTTGGAATATTTTTTAGAAGGGATTACATCAATTCTGAGCTCCGGTTTGGTGTCAGGAACTAAAGTTATCTTTATTATATGATGCATCATAATCTTCCTCCACGAAGTGCTCAGAGCAGACATAATAATGTTCGCCATTAAACAGGTCTGCCCTGGCACACTTGTGCACCCATGCTGCCCAGATCATCTTCTATTTAGGAAAGCGAAAGAAAGCGAGATCCATTTCCTTGTGCTTATGCTTCTTGCCAGCCCACGATCCACAGGTTGACATAGCACAATGTGACAGCATGTTTAACTGGTGGACTGTGGTGTAATCTGAAAAGGGACAAAAAAATGTATCCACAATTACAATTTAGATACACTAGACACAACCATAATTATCAATATCTTAAGGGTAAACAACCTACTATCAAGTATTCACTCAAGGGTTTCCACTTTCCATCCATCACAGCTAGTAACCTACCTACCTTTTGTCTTCATAAGACTGGGAAACCAATCTGGTAGATACCTATAGATTGTACAGAAATTGAACAGAAAGCATTGGCCAGGTATTATATATATAAACCAGTGAGTGCATCTTGTGAAAAGTTAAAGTATGGTCAAACATTAAGATAAGTCGAACCATGGTGAGAAATGTACCAATCTCTTTCACATCCTGATCCACATCACATTAGTCTTCGGTTCGGGAGGCACCTAAACTAGTTTTGTCAAAAGGCACCATCAAAGTTAAGTTCCGGGAGCCAGGATCGTTAAATTACTGTTGAATCATTCCTATCAGATATAAGTCACTTTCAGGATCACATTAAAAACACAGCACCTAAATAGAAAAGCGCCCAAAGTCCTAGCCAAACCCTAACCAGATTACCACAATCTTACGAATGGCCGCCGTTTTGTTTACGTTTTGAGACTCCCGGCGCTCGGTCCAAGCAGGGTCCAAGTGACGCCCAGTGACGTCACTCAAGGGTCGCGGCTAGCAAATCGGGCTTCCCTATGGCCCACAACACAGGTGAAACCCCCCTGGAAATAGCAGTGCAAGTTGTTTTGTTTATCAACAGTCAACACGAATTGGGTGGCTTTTGTGGGAGGAATCCGCTCCGATTTCGCCCATATATTCATCTTAGAAGTGTTTATCTCACCGGTTGCTAGACAACCAGTTGTGTACAGTGTATTTAGTAATCAAGTGACCAAACTTGTGTGACCAAACTTGACTTGATGTTAATCCTGGCCCACAGTATAGTCAATACTTGCAGGCCTTTGACAATAAAGTCTGTTTGAATATAACGCAATATGCAAAGCTTTCCAATAGATGATGTCAGTGCCACAGGCCTGCTACATAAACTCTGCTCAAGAATAACTAGGAGGAAAGGAGGTAAGTTATGCCTTTTGATTTCATTGTAATATTTCTCACTGCTAGCAATTATGGTGAGCCATTGAATGTTAACACAATGACATGCTCTTTGGTTTCCTGGATCAGGATTGTTATGTTATATGTTCTCCAAAGATGGCACAAAAAGATGTTTTAATTATTGTATGCATGTGATGCTTGTGGGACATGTGCAGAAGGTTAGGAGGTAAAGAGCTCAGCCAGCCATGCTCCTTGTATTTGTGTTCAATGAGTGTTTCATGCATGCTACAGTGGAAACCTTAAAGGGAATAGGTCACCTTGAAAGTTGTCTTGAAATTCAACCAAACTGTTCATTTTTAGCTCAAAACTACGAATATGACTGGTTTGGACAACTGATGGATATATTTGGAGAAAGAAGTAAGTTTCTCTTTGCATTTCAAATAAATCATACGATAGCAGCTGACGTTCTGGCTCCGCCCACTCCGCCTGATGCCAAGGACAGTCTCTGACAAGGGGCCGCCACACCACCCAGGCAGCTGAGCAGATATTAACAAGGCATCGTGATCAGAGAGTGTACCTGTCTCCGGCGGCGAGCGTTCATGTCCCAATCGTGGTCAGGAACAACAGACATGGAACTGGGCCCACTAGTCCTGTCAAAATTACTTAATGTAGGGAGGTAATTCTTTCACCACAACCCATTTTTAGATCTGCTCTACAAATCTGCTATCTCAGTCCAAAACCCCATGTTAAAGGTGAACTATTCCCTTTAACCCTATTTGTAACAGGCTCCTGGCTACCCCTATTTGTAACAGGGGGGGGGGGGGGGGGGGGGGGGCGAATTCCGCCCCCCGGAGATCTACCCGTCCGATTTTCAAAAATGAAATGGTGTTTGGTTCCTCTCAACACAATCTACATTTATAAATAATAAAAAATCTAAATTTTGGATAGGGGGGCAACAGGGGGGCAAGAACGACAAATTTTAGTGGTATTTTTGATTCAACATAGCTTTCATGTTTATCGACCGATGTTAACACAACTAATAGGAATCGATAGAGATTGAATCGGAAATTGATATATGACGGTGACCTTTGAAAATTAAAAAATCATAGGCGTGTGCAGGTCACTCAATATGGGGGTGAAGTAAATGCGTAATAAAACCATTTTTTATGTTTTTTTTTTAATAAATGAAATGGTATGTGATTGAGACATTAGAAAAACAGTTATAAATCATATTTTTTGCCATAGGCGGTACCAGGTTAGTGAAAAAGGGGGGTAAAATTGGGAAAAATATTAACCGCAGACAAGTTGCTACCCAGCACTATAAATATGTTACTGATCATAGATAGTTCCTTTTTGCATGTTGTACTTCATCATAGGCATATCCAGGATCCAAACTAGGGCGGCGCAAGACCTTTTGATAAGTATATTATCCGCTATTATGATACTAACTAGTCAACAGTGACTATTTCACTTACAACTTCAATTAACATTGCTTACCCCCCTTTTTACCCTACCTGGACTCGCCTATTATCTTATAATCGTTCGTAGAGTAGCCTGTGGTGCGTGTTTCATCCAAAAACTGCAGTATGTTATGTCATTGTACGCCCATGCCTCTTAGTTTCCTTGCAATAATATGACCCCCTTTCTTCCATTCCTGAGCGCGCCTCTGCAAAAAATGACTATTCCCTTTTCTGGTCTCATATGTGCATATATTATTATAAGCTAAACGTATATTGCGCCGTTATCGC
>JAXIVJ010016853.1:0-27725 GCA_036785665.1 Chirona hameri | reverse complement strand
TCCAAAAATTGCATATACGATCACTGCGCCCTCTACAATTTTGCTGCCGCAGACACTAGCGCCATCTATTTTCGGACACTATTTGTAGGCTAAAACTCTAAAACCGCTGGATGGACAAAGCTGAAAATGCCACAGCGTAAATCTACGCCCAGATTACCCCTAAAACATAGTTTCATCGAAATCTGAGATGTATGGTGTTTATTTCGGGATTTTCTTGTCAATAAAACCTGGAATGGAATGACTGGTGGATGGACCTGGCAGCGCCGCCATGGTCGCTGTCGCACGCTATCGCTCCGCATGGCTTCTGGTCTGGGCGAGATGGAGCTCAGCAGGCGTATCCGGACACACATTTGGCCGGACACTCAGCAGGATGTGCTCCGAGATGTCGGTATCCTCCCCTGCAGATGAAGAGACCAGTCCATCATGCAGCCGAGCGAGTTGCACTGCGGTTACTGCCGGAAAGGGTTTCTGCCGATCCGATGTAAGTAGTAGGCCGACCCGGAGCAGTAGCTCGCAGGAAGCTGGTGGACGTCGGCCGCCGCGGCCCGGTTCAGGCCGGTCACCGGTGCAGTGTCGGGACGTTGCGAACCTGTCAAGGCACGATACCAGGCCTAGGGCCCAGCTTGCGGTGGCGCAACGGCGGTGCGGTTCTGGCCGCTGCTCAGTGGACCCGTCCTGTGTCCATGGCTATACCTTCCTGTGGTGGCGCCGACGCCTCCCCGGCCAGCGCATCGGTCCTCTCATTGCTAGCGAGCTTACGGTGAGACGGTACCCAATGAGGTAAACCCGGCGGCCTCTTGTGCCACGGTCACCAGGGCGCGCCAGATAATTGTTCTCAGTGGCGAGCTCTGAGTGGGCGGCCCGGGTCTTAGGTCTCAGGGCCGCCAGCGCCGACTGGCTGATCGTGCAAAGGATCACCTGGTCGTCCGGGTCCCCGGTCCAGACGTTCCACAGACCACTCGAGGGCCGCACTAATGGCGCATTTCGCCAGGAAACTGGAACAGATGCGACTGCGGAGGCGACCACGGCGGAGGCGGAGGTTCGTCGGGTGGCGGGAGTGATAACTCGCAGGGTGACGGAGGCGATACCGATAGCTGCTGTGGCGTATTTGGAGGTGTCGGGCACCATCGTCCGACCGGCGCGGTGTTGCAAAAGGAACGGGTTCTGGTCCCTTCCCGAACAGATGCTGCTCGTCATGGTAGCTGACGACAACCAGGAGACCCGGGAGAAGGCGGTCTGTCTCATCCGTGCTGCGCGTCTACAGGAGACGCAAGACGTCAGGAGCTTCAAGCTTCCTGACGTCAACTTCGGAGCTGAAGGGTACGCCGACCTCCATCGACTGGAGCTCAGCGGAGGTGACGCAGCCACCCGCACCTGCGAGATCACAGCGACGAAGACCTGCAGGACCATCTTGAAAGCCCGAGCTGCTGTCCCGCCGTACCCGGTACACACCCAGGCTGTGGAGAGGACCGTCAGAATGGTGACGGAACGTTCGTCGGTGCTGGCAAGGAATCGAGGCACGGAGTCTCATCACGGCGAGGCTGAAGCACCGACGCATCCTCGCGGCCATCAACTCGAAGCAGGACCTGCGCCCTTCATATGCAATGCATGGTACCCGATTATTGACTCAGTTGTACATTACAATACATTTATCTAAAAAAACGAAATTGCTATGTATTTAGTTACGACTGCTTACACTTTTTTCTCAGTCGCTATGAAACAACAATTTTTTTTCTTCCAACAGCGTGAAGACGAAGTCCTGTCTCGACAACCATTCCGTTGTTAGTCCACCCAAATCAATTATATTCGGTAATGTTCTAGCTCCTATGTTTGAAGTGGTTACAGATGTGTATATATGTATATATATACATATGTAATATATATATATATATATATATATATTATATATATATATATATATATATATATATATATATTTATATATATATATATATATATTATATAATATATAATTATATTTATTTATATATATATTATATATATATATATATATATATATATAATTTATATATATAATTTATATATATATATATATATATATATATATATATTTATATATATATATATATATGTATATGTATATATATACATATATATATATATATATATATATATATATATATATATATATATATATATATATATATATATATATATATATAATATATATATATATATATATATATATATATATATATATATATATATATATATATATATATATATATATATATATATATATATTATATATATATATATATATATATATATATATATATTCCCCCTCCGTGTCCCATGAGTACAGCAGACCTGAGTCAGCCAGACTGACCGCCAGCAGAAGCTTGGTCAGCATCGCCAAGAGCGACAGTTGGTAACGTGAGCGCTGTGGCCGCGCCCGTGTAACCTGATCGTACGGCCCATGCTGCAGGCGCCGACGCAGCAACATCAAAGACGCGAGCACGTCATGTCCCCGATGACCCTTCCTTGTCCTCGGCCGGTCACGCGCCGCCTCCCCTCCCCCCCGGACCACATGAACCCAGGGCCGGAGGCAGAGTTGTGCAGTAATGCGTTCAGAGATCCTCCGTGAGAATGCAGCACCAGTCGGGTGGTGGGAATGGCCAGAGGGCTAATCAACAATCAGGTGACAGAGGGTCGACAACGCCCCATGAGACGAGGTGATAAAGGGCGGACCCCGACCCCCGGACAGGAACTCTAAGACGGACAGACAAAGACCTCGAGTGGGGGATTCTGACTGGTGCCGCAGCTGAAGTCTGCGTGCCGCCGCTGTCGCCGGCGATTCTGCGCGAGCCGGCGGCGGTAGGATGTGTGACGCTCTGGGCTCCAACGACGTAAGTTGCTGCGCTGCCAATGCTGGCCCCTCCCTGCCCGAATTGTTCCAGTCCCATGGGTCCTGGCCAACCAAAATGTTACATTATAAACATGAAAATTAAGGCTAACGAGATTGAAATTTATCGTCTGTCCAAACTGGCTTCTTGGAATTAGCGTAGTTAAATGGGGTGCGGTTATACCCTCCGCATATAGAATATAGATTTATGTCGACATTCGTGGCGCAGTTGCTATTCTGATGGTAGGTAAAGGCCACTAAATAATACGTTTTTTTCCGCTTATGCTATTACAGACTATTGACGTTACCAAGCCCAAAGACAGTTATTTTCCCTGGTCATGAATCATGCAGGTATTTTTTCGATTTAATGTAGGTAACGTGACTTAGCTTTTTCTTATTTTACTTTGCTATCAATATACAATAACAATTGACCAATATAGCTATCAGGTTTATAACAATATAGTTTTGAGCAAGGGCGGATCTAGACGTTTGTTGTTGTTGTTGGAGGGGGGGGGGGGGGGTTAGGTTAAATGCAGTGGAGTATTTTCAGAGTGGTTGAGCGGGGGGGCGTTGCAGGCCGTCAGCCGTCAGCGAAAAGTTGTTGTTGACCGGGGGGAGCGGGGCCGTCAGTCGTCCGCCACTGAACGTCCGTGCGTTTTTTTTAGGAGTGGGAATCATGATTTTAGATTGTGTGCGTGTGCGTGTGCGTGTGCGTGTGCGTGTGCGTGTGCGTGTGCGGCTGTGTGTGTGTGTGTGTAGTACACAGGTGTATTCAAAACCTTCCACGGGTGGGTGTTCCGGGTTTTCACTTCAACAGGATGCGGCACAGGCTATGCAAAAAAAAAACAAAAAAAAAACAGCAACAGCCAATACAAGTACAAGCCAATACGTCGAGGTAAAAGACAATACAAGTAAATAATGCAGGGGAAACACAGTAAGACACATACACAGTGAGCACTCACAGGTCGCAGATAGCCAGATTTAAAGTACCTAGGGTGGTGATCCCGCTTGATATCAGGGGACAGGCCGTTCCAGGCAAGCCGCGGCTCGGTAAGAGAATACGCTCTGCGTAGCGGACAGGACAGACGACATTTTCGGAGCTGCAGGGATCCGCGGTCAGAGGCGCGAGTCTCGCGGGTCGACACAAGCAGCGCGGGAGGGTGTAAAGAGCAGCGCGGATGTTGGCAGGCACACCCTCTTCCCTTCAGCGGGCCTTGAACACTTTAACAAGGTCATGGCGAGCCACCATGGCCTCGATCCTTATCCATCCTAGGGAATTTAAAGGCCGGAGAGATGTGGAGATGTTTTTTGGTTCCAGTGATTACTCGGGCGGCGAAGTTGATTAACTTTGTAAATGTTGTTATAGTTGACCCTTGGCCGCTCCGCCCCCACACGCAGAGACAGTAGTGGATGGGTGGGAAAAACATACGTCATGTACAGATAATTTTGAGGACTTCGCAGGAAAAGTAGTGCCGAAATCTGTAGAGTGAGACGAGTGATTCCGTTGCATTTTTTAGACCACACCGGAGACATGCGCGTCCTATGACAGACAGGGTTCTAGAACGACGCCTAGGATTTTTAATTTTCTTTGAAGGTTTAATGGTCGTGTCATCAATTTCGAAGTGGAAAGTCTGATGCTTTTTTTCAGATTATGCTTGGAGCCAACAAGGAGAAAGGTCCGTTTTCTTTCATTGATTTTGAGAGAGTTTGCCCCGAACCCATGCTTGAAGTTCGAGAAGAGTGAGTTCCAGTCTGTTTTTCAGGGCATCTAGCCCGGGTTTGTCAGAGGGCGCGGCAGTCCAGGTGGACGGTGTCCATCCGCGTATGAGATGAGGTGACCATGGGTTAAATGTCCAGACATGTCGTTTGTGAATAAGATGAAGAGGATTGGTCCAACGATCGAGCCCTGGGGCCACGCCGCACGACATCGGCAAAGTCAGCTGCCCAACCTCTCACTACCTGGGCACGGTCACTCAGGTAGCTGCGGAACCACGCAGTGTCGATGCCATACCATGCCATCTTACTCAGGAGAACGTCGTGGTCGACGCTGTCGAACGCCTTTGAAAGATCATACGTCGTTACCTCGGACGATACAAGACCTCTGTCGATGTTTAGAGCAAGGCGCTCGACAGCACCGAGCACGGCATTCCTCCAGTGGAGTGTCCTTGTTTATACGCGTACTGGGATGGGCTAAGTAGGTTGGCCGAGTTCAAATATACTGTCAGCTGACTACATACAACCTTCTCCAATATCTTCGATAGCGCGCTAAGTAGCGATATTGGCCTATTGTTAGAGGGTATCTGAGGGTCACCGGTCTTGGGTATGGGCACGACAACATGCGGTTTTCCACTGCCTCGGGAACACCTTCACCCCAACAGAGCCACAGGTTAACCAGGCGCAGCAGATGCGGACCCACAACTGCGAAGCACTCGCGGACCGCAAATAGCGGCACCTCGTCCAAGCCCGACCGCGCGCGACGCACTCATCCTGCTGGAATGCAGCGGGATAGTTCAGGCAAAGTGGCCGGCCTGAGCTCGAAGCCAGCGGCGCAACACGTGTCGGCGGCCTGGGGTTCTCACGGCCAGCAGCGACAGCGTCCCCTGAGGTCGGCGCGCATGCAGAGCGCCCTACGTCGGCAAAGTGCCGGGTTTAACTTGTACAGCTGACCGCCACTGTCCTCCTCCGGACTTCCCCGCGGGAACGCCGGCCGGCGTCGCAGTCGCCGTGGCGAATTTCTTGAAGGTCGGCCAGAAACCGCGGCGGTCTCCCGAGGTCATATCGCCACAGAGGAACTGGCGCCGGGCGGCGATGAGGCGACTCTTCACCTGGTTGCGGAGACGCACAAAGTCCACTCTCGCCTCCGGGGTGCGTAAGCAGAGCCAGGTGTCCTCGCGCGTTGTCCCGCACGGACAGGAAGAGCTTGCAGAGCTGGATCGTCCGGCGATCCAGGGGCAGTGCGGATCTAGCAATGCGTACACCGCTTGGCGGGCAGTGGCGGTCACCATGACAGTGTTCCACACGCTCATGAAGTTGTTTGACGCATTGGTCAACATCCGTTGCGCCATCTATGCCGTCCCAGTCGGACTGCCAGCAGATCAAGACAGATGGCGTTCCAGTCTGCTCGCCTCCCAGCTGCGGATGGTTCGCCACTGTACTCCGGCCTGCCGCACTCTGCCGAGCTGCGCCGATACCATGATCGGCTGGTGGTCGCTGATGATGTTTGGGGAGGATGGTGACCTCCGGCGCTGGCTCCCGTCTGGTTTGTGATGATGTGGTCTAATGCTGATGGAGTCGGTTCGAGATGAGTGGGGCCGTCAATCAGCGTGGATCATGTTCAGCTCCCTGATGACTTGTAAGTAGCGGCGCGTGTCCGGTGAGCTGGAGTCAAGCACGTTGAAGTTTAGGTCGCCGAGGGCGAAGACGGGTCTGTCGGCACGGGCCGCCTCTTTGAGCTGGTCCTCAGGTGCTCCAGGCTGGCTGCCACCGGACTGTCGGGTGGTCTGTAAATTACTCCTACTGTACGTCGGGCCGGCCGCCGCGCAGGTGACCGACGCCCACAACGTCTCCAGTGGTCCTTCATTCGGCATGGAGAGCTGCTTCACCTGCATCTCATCCCGGTGCAGGATCGCGACGCCGCTCCTCGCCGCCCTTCTCGGTCCCGTCGCAGGATGCAGTAGCCGGGAAAAGGACAGAAACTGTCGAGGACCTGCGATTTCAGCCAGGTTAACGATAAACATAGCAGGTCTAGTTGATGGTTGTCTAGCAGGATCATGATGTCGTCTAGTTTGCATGTCAGTGAGCGGGTGTAGAGGTGACCCGATCCTGAGCAGGGTTGCGCGCGGCCGCGGCCGTGGCTGCCCGCCGACACCGGGCGCGCCGCCGTCCATCAGACGGCGGGTCCGGCGCTCCGTCAGCCGTGCGGGCCGGGCCAGGCAGCGCGCCACGTCAGGCCGGGCTTGGGCTTGTGCAGCCGCCGGAGCCAGCCACCGGCTCGTCACCAGTGTCGGGATGAGATAGTAGTGGTCGTGATGGGTGACTCCTCTACACGGGCGGGAGCTCCCGCTCCCAGAGCCTCCCTGGCAGCCGTCGGCTGTCAGGTCCGGTCTGTTCCGGGTTTGGGCCGGTGAAATATCCCCTGTGCCAGGGGCGGGTCCGGGGTGTGCCAGAGGGATTAAAGCTCGGTCATAGTCCCTCGGCGACGCCGATGTTCCGCGTTTCTTGCCTGATGTCGACCGCGTTGGACAATCCGACCCGGCTCTTCTCCCCCAGGCAGTGTCGCCTTACTCCGCCCTCTGTCCGCCCCTTGGGCGGCGGACGGCTGATGGATGACCATGGGGGCTGAGTCCGGCGGGGACCCCGCTCGGTCCTGGCAGAGCGTCGGCGACGACGGTGGAGCGTGGAGCGGTAGAAGTCGAGGCGGCAAGGTGATAGGTGAGTAGGTCTCTTCGGAAACCGGTAGAATGCCGAACAGTCCAGCCGTGGGTCATGGCTATGGCTATTGAAAAATAATGGACGAGTAGGAATAACTATGATCACTACGAAAGGAGGGCACGACAAATCACTTCCAACGGTCCGAAAACACCACTCACTAAGGTGTTGTGTGTGTGTGTGTGTGTGTGTGTGTGTGTGTGTGTGTGTGTGTGTGTGTGTGTGTGTGTGTGTGTGTGTGTGTGTGTGTGTGTGTGTGTGTGTGTGTGTGTGTGTGTGTGTGTGTGTGTGTGTGTGTGTGTGTGTGTGTGTGTGTGCTCGTGTGTGTGTGTGTGTGTGTGTGTGTGTGTGTTTGTGTGTGTGTGTGTGTGTGTGTGTGTGTGTGTGTGTGTGTGTGTGTGGTGTGTGTGTGTGTGTGTGGTGTGTGTGTGTGTGTGTGTGTGTGTGTGTGTGTGTGTGTGTGTGTGTGTGTGTGTGTGTGTGTGTGTGTGTGTGTGTGTGTGTGTGTGTGTGTGTGTGTGTGTGTTGTGTGTGTGTTGTGTGTGTGTGTGTGTGTGTGTTTGTGTGTGTGTGTGTGTGTGTGTGTGTGTGTGTGTGTGTCTGTGTGTGTGTGTCTGTATATATATATATATATATATATATATAGATATATATATATATATAAATATATATATATATGTGTGTGTGTGTGTGTGTGTGTGTGTGTGTAAGGTATGTGTGTGTGGGGGGGGGGGGGCTAGGGGTGAATTCAGGAAGGGAGGGGGGGGGGACAAGGGGCCATGATCCCCACCAAAGGTTCTAAAACCATGATACCCCCCCCCCCCTAAAAATTGCCGGGACGTTCAGTGGCGGCCGGCTGACGGCCCGCTCCCCCCCCCCCCCCCCCCGTCAACAACTTTTCGCTGGACGGCTGACGGCCTGCTACCCCCCCCCCCCCCCCCCGTTCAACAACTCTGAAAATACTCTACTGGATTAACCTACCACCCCCCTCCCCCCCAACAAAAAAGTATAGATCGCCATTGCTCAAAACTATATGTTATAAACTTGATAGCTATATTGGTCAATTGTTATTGTATATTGATGGCAAAGCAAAGCAAGAAAAAGCTACGTCACGGTTACCTACAATGAAATCGATAAATATCTACATGATTCATGACCAGGGAAAATAACTGTCTTTGGGGTTGGTAACGTCAATAGCCTGCAATAGCATAAGCGGAAACAAACATATTTATTTAGTGGCCTTTACCTACATCAGAATAGCAACTGCGCCACGAATGTCGACATAAATCTAGATTCTATATGCGGGGTATAAACGCACCCGTTAAATGCTATCATGTAGTTCAGGCATTGGAAAATGAGTGAATTAGACTATCGCGGTGTATATTTGGTAACTTGAAATTATGACGTATAATTTGCTTCAATGACTATTGACGCCTTGTAGCTGTGTGCATTTTGAGATGAAATTTTGTGAGAAAGTGAGCTTTAAGTGTTTGAGTGTTTAAATGACGTAAATTCGTGGAATTTAAAATGACTTAAGTTTGTTTCAATTGACTAGTGACGGCTTGTAATTACGTGCGGTTTTGGCTAGAAATTGCGGTCAGGTATGGAGAACTGACAGTTTCCGGTTCTGTACTTCTTCGGTAATTCTGATAAATTTGTTGTGTAAATCCGTACAACTGATGACTCAATGATCAGTCGTAATATTTGTTCCCGATTTGTTTCTGCTCTCCGTTTGCTTAATTTATAATAAACATTGTGTTTTTTTCTTAGCAATGGGTGTTATTGGGAAGAAGGTGTGATGCGAGGTGAGGGGGCTGTGTGACGAAAGAATGTATAACATAAGGTCTAGTATAGGACGATAAATATCATATAGTAAGAGATGTTAAAATTAATTAGCTCGCACTTCGTTACGATACGATTTGGTTGAAATTATAGTGTCAAAACTAGATGAGTTCGCTTCCGCCAATTTAATGAGCACGATCAGAGTCATAAAGGATGTATTGGACTTTGAATCACGCAATGAGGGTTATCTTTTCAGATTATTGTTTAAATGTACGCAATAAACAAAGAAATAAAAAAGGAGTCGTAAGTCATTGGACAATAATGTCAGTCAGAAAATGCGTACATGCAATCGGATATACACTATTAGATACTGGATCAGCATCACTTTCTACGGACGACACGACGGAGGACAGCTGTTGGGGTGGGACGGTGGTTGTCATCACGGTAAGTTAATTCATTTATTTAGAGACGGTCGATGAGGAAATGAAACCCCTCTGAAAGCAAATTAAGACGTTAAATAATGTGGTTTACATTAAGTATCTGTGTGACTTCGTTTTTATAGAAATTTGTATTTAGTAATGGTTTTGGTTTACGTTTGGCAGCATACATTAGGAGCCCGAGCCCGAGTGTGAGACTGCACTGCAAGGTAAGTATAGGTAACGTTACTGCTTGGAATTGATGGGAAACCAGAAAACCCGCATCGTGGATGGTTTGAATATACTGTTTGATTTAAGTCGTTACATTCGGAACATTTTATGTTGTTTTGATTGTGTGCGCCGCGAAGGCCCAATTAAGTTGACTGATTGTTTTCTTTATAAAGGATAGGGTTTTGACCGTGACTTTGTGGTGCCTCGACATGTGGCCTTGAGTTCAGGTTACCTTTGGAGGAAAGGAGTTCAGCCGGTCGAGTAGTGTTGTGCCGTTGGGAATTGGGGCTCTGAGCGGGGCCGTGCGGTACTGAGCTCGAGGTTGGCTGATGGTCTGTGGATGTTTGGGGCTTGACCAGCCACGGTTTCAGTTCATTGTTTGTTGTTGGATAGTGTTTGGTACATTGAGCGGTAAGCCACGATTCCGTAGGATATTATGGTTGGATGGGTTGGCCAGGGTGGCGTTTGATTGACCCACCCAGTTGGAGTTGACCAGGGGCGCAACCACCTATACGGACAGTACGGAATGTTCGTACCGTTTTTGACGGGCGCCGAAAGCGTCCCCTCGGTCCATTTTTGTTGTTGCAAATAGCACCGCCAACAGGACAGGCACCAGCGGCGTACAGAGTATACGTTCATTCAGGGGATGACCGGTCCTTTGGACCCGAGGCGCCCATGCAAAGCTGGCGCCCCTCCGATCAGTGACGCCCCCCGGCCCATGACGGCGCCCCTCCAGCCAGTGAAGGCGCCCCTCCGGCCAGTGAAGGCGCCCCTCCGGCCAGTGACGTGACCCATCCAACCAGTGACGGCGCCCCTACGGCCAGTGACGGCGCCCCTCCGGCTAGTGACGGTGCCCCCTCCGGCTAGTGACGGCGCCCCCTCCGGTCAGTGACGGCGCCCCTCCGGTCAGTGACGGCGCCCCTTCGGGTAGTGATAGCGCCTCTGCGACCAGTGACGGCGCCCCTCCGGCCAGTGACGGCGTCCCTTCCGACTAGTGACTGCCCCTCTCCGCCCGTGACGGCGCCCCTGGTCAGTGACGTTGCCCCTCCGGCTAGTGACGGAAAGCAAACATGAAGCAAACATAGCCAGCATGAGCTTAAGTGAGATTGTTGGACAAGGTCAAGGTCAGTTCACAAAAGGTCACTATGCTCAAAATATCTACGAAAGTCATGCAACACATGTTGTATGGGTTATTTTCCACGTATAATTCGATAGTGATAGTTATTTTACCACCCGACTTCATTTACGTGAAGTAAATGTCAATTTCAGGTCAAGTTCAGGCCACCGAAGGTCAAAATTTGTAATTGTTAAATCTAAGCAAAAGCGGCATGTTGCTAGACCAGTTCTGTCTCAGAAATACAGTGGCGGCATTGATTTGTCTGTATCTAGTCAATAGAAGCCAACAAACGCAATTTCAAAATATGACTTCATGAGTTACCCATACTTTAGATGTCATAAGGCAGTCAAAAATAGAGATCAGTTTGAAATTTGGTATGGTAGTTGCCTATGTATGGTTCCTTGACATATCTTCCGGTTTTTTGAATATTTTAGAAAATGTTGATATTGTTATAATAACCCCCCCCCCCCCAACAATTTAAAAAAAGTTTTGGGGGTGAAAAAAAAACTTTATAAAATCACAAATCCGAGATAGCTAGTTGGTAGCCGTTGCAATTTGCTATCTTTTGACGTTATTCGATTGCATTTTGCTTCAAATGTGACATTTGTACGGCCTGGCAAAGTTTAGCTGATTTTGGTGTAAAACTCGTGTGTAGTGACGTCACTAAATTCGCTAAAACTCGAGAGAAAACACAAATCGAC
Organism: Chirona hameri; assembly: GCA_036785665.1. NCBI lineage: Eukaryota > Metazoa > Arthropoda > Thecostraca > Balanomorpha > Balanidae > Chirona > Chirona hameri. The sequence goes on along the minus strand of JAXIVJ010016853.1, from coordinate 16,184 downwards.
GATATTTCTCCATTTTTGCACACAAGGCGTGACTGATGTATAAGAAGGTACCCGAAGTTTCACGTTGATAGCGATATTAGTTTTTCAGCTATTGCGAAAATTCATCAGGGGGGGGGGCGTTAAACACCCCCAGTCAATGGCGGCTTAAGCCAAATATAGGCAAAACTGAAGGTTTTTGGGCGGGTGCTGGAGTCGAGGAAAGGCCCTCCATCTGTGAAGACCTTTATTTTCGATGGGTGAAGAAACTTAAGGTCTTAGGTGTATATTATGCAAACGATGAAAGTACAGTTTTTCAAGACAATTTCGAAAATAGGCTGAACCAAGTTGTGGCAATCATAAACGGATGGAAGCGTCGTAATCTTACAATTAAGGGAAAAGTCATTGTTATTAAGTCGTTGCTCATACCCAAATTTACGCATTTATTTACCGCTCTTCCTGCACCACCCAAGCGGATCATTGACAAGCTAGAACAGGTGATATTTAGCTTTGTATGGGGTGAGAGAACCAGGCACGTAGCCAAGGGGAGGGCGGCGGGGGCGGCCGCCCCCCCCCCCCCCCCCCCCCCCCCCCCCTGGAGGCCAGGAGGGCCCTTTTCGGCGCGCGCAGCGCGCCGAAAAGGGCCGACGAGACCGCGCGAAGCGCGGTATCATAGGCTCTTTACTACACGAAGCCTGGTCTTTAGAGAGTTTAGAGGACTTCAGAGGCCCTTTAGGGCCACCAGGGCCCTCTCTGCAAGACCAGAGGGCCCCTTGGACGTTCAAAAGAGCCCTGTGCATGTCAGAGGGGCCCCTGGCCAGACCGAAAGGGCCCCTGAGCACGTCGAATGGGCCCCCTAAACACGTCGAATGGGCCCCTAGCCAGCACAGAGGGGCCCCTGGGCAGGTTGAGAGGCCCCTGAGCATGTCGACAGGGCGACAAAGCGGCCAGCGCAGTCCTTTGCCAGATCATAAGGGCCCCTGAGCAGGTGGGAGGGCCCCTGGACAGACCAGAGGGCCCCTGTGCAGGTCAGAGGGGCCCTGACCAGACCGAAAGGGCACCTAGGTGGGTCATAAGGGCCCCTGAACATGCCGAATGAGCCCCTAGCCAGCACGGAGGGGCCCCAGGGCAGGTCGGAGGGCCCTCGGAGCATGTCGCAAGGCGCCAAAGCAGCCAGTGCAGTCCCTTTCTAGGTCGGAAGGTCCCCTTAGAAGGTTAAAGGGCCCCTGGAGAGGCCAGAGGACCCCTGGTAAGTTAAAAGGGCCCCTGCGCAGATCGGAGGGGCCCCTGACCAGACCGAAAGGACCCCTGGGCGGGTGAGAAGGGCCCCTGAACATGCCGAAGTGGCCCCTGGCCAGCACGGAGGGGCTCCAGGGCAGGTCGGAGGGCCCCTTGAGCATGTCGGCAGGGTGACAAAGCAGCCAGCGCAGGCCGACCAGAAGAGTCGCTGGGCCGATCGGAGGGGCTCCTGGGCAAGTCAGAGGGGCCCCTGGCTAGACCGAAAGAGTCCCTGGGCCGGTCGGAAGGCCTCTTGAACATGCCGGATGAGTTCCTAGCCAGACTGGAGGGGCCCCTGGGCAGGTCGGAGGGGCCCCTGCGCAGGGGCGGTGGATTGCGGGGGCAGGGTACCCAAAATTTCCCCCAGTCGAAAATCCTGGGGGGCAAAGGGTAGTTTTGCCCCCCCCCCCCCCCCCCAGATTTTAGCCTGCTCAATCTGGGGCAGCATTACCCTTCCCCTCCCCAGGATTTGCATTTGAGGGAGGGATTTTGGGTACCCTGCGCCCCGCAATCCGCCGCCCCTGCCCCTGAGCATGTCGGCAGGGCGACAAAGCAGCCAGTGCAGTCCCTGGCCAGGTCGGAAGGACCTCTGAACAGGCCGAATGGGCCCCTTGACACACAAGAGGGGCTTCTTGGAAGGTCAGAGGAGTCTGGTAAGACCGGAAGGGTCAAAGCACGTAGAGATCCCAGATGAAGATTAAATACAAAGAGGACTTACTCCACAATACAAAATATTAAAAGCGGAGCTTTCGGGTATATTGTAACACCCTTCGTCAGGGTGCTACAATATACCCGAAAGATCCGATTTCATTTTTTCCTGTAGAGTAAGCCCTCTTTGTATTATATATATCACCCACCCCACATCATGTCTTTTCGCTTCGCGGATCCCAGATGAGTCCCTGAACAGGTCGGAAGGGCGTAGAGAAGGTCAGAGTGGCCCCTAGACGATCTGAAGGGACCTTGGGCCTTTCAACAGTAAGAATACAGTTGTGCAGGGAATAACACTCAAAATTTTCGCCGCTCCGCGGCGCAATTTAACTACAAATTCAATTATATGCGGATTAGGAAAAAAAATCGGTCAGTTTCTCGGCGTATTTATGTGTTATGTTGCTACTTTCCTATATTATTGGGCAAAATAGTTCACTTCAGCTCATTTTCCCCCGCGCTTTTAAACGCACAATATAGCAATTGTAGAGGTCCGCACCATACGCAATGCGACGCCTTGATGAGCAAGCAACCCAGGGCATAAAACTCAAAATTTTCGCGCCGCTCCGCGGCGCAATTTGATTAAGAGTTCCAGGTCTTGAGCTTAACAAAAATATTCAAAGTTAGTATAGCTGATTCCAAATTCGTGTCGCTGGTTCCAAAGTTGATGTGGCAGTTCGCTAACTCCAGCTCCTAAACGTTGGTATGGCCCATGCCATACCTGCCATACTGCATTTTCCAGCCTTGTAACGTGCCTTTTCATGCGTTTTTTTTTGGGGGGGGGCCTTTCAACGCTTGGTAAAGGGCCCTTTCAACGCTCGGGAAGGGGCCCTTTCGAGGCGCCGCCCCTCCCTGGACGAAGTCCTGGCTACGTGCCTGGAGAGAACAGACAGAATCAAAAGAAGTAATATGTACACAATATAACGAAGGTGGAGTAGCGATGATCGAGATAGAGTCCTACATTGCAGAACTTAAGATAGCATGGGTTAGGAGGTATTTAGTTTCTACCCAGGTTTGGACAACACTTTTTGATAGTGAAATAGCTCAAGGCGCCTTTTTATGGAACAGAAACGCGCGATCGCTCGCAAAATTAGCAAAAACGATAGGGAATGCTTTTTGGAAAGAGACATAGGCGTAACCACCTTCTGAAAGTAGGTGGGGACGGAGGCACTTTGAAGTCGATTCTTTCCATGCAACGCCCATAGGCGTAATGTTAAAATCCTAAAATGTTACTGGGGACATCCCCAGTGACCCCAGTGGTAGTTACGCGCCTGGAAAGAGAATAATGGCGTATGCCAAATTAACTTCAACGATAGTGATAGACTTATTAGATGTAGGTCGCTGTTGTTTATGGTATTCAAATGAAACCAAATTTAAAGATGAGAAGATTGGGCAGTGGATGAGTATGGGCCTGCATAATATTAATGACGTCGTGAGCGAAACAGGATGCTTTCTGAATTTTAGTGAATTTAAAGACAAGTTTGGCGTGAGAGCCACGCCTTTAGATTTACTGGGTCTCATTCGAAGTTTGTCAAAACACTTAATAGCACAACGTAATAAAGAAAGGCATGTGGAACCAATCATCCATCCTTATGTAAGTTGTGTTCTTGAAAGCAGATGCGGGGCAACAAAGTTTTACCATCGGTTAATCAGTGACAACTACCGACCAAGTCACAATTCATGGGAACGCCATTGGGAAATATAATTTGGAGATGTGGATTGGACTGTAACTGTAACGGGGTACATCTTCTTAGCATGGTCCAATGCACCGGGCCTGACTCCTCTGACAAAGCATTCCGAGCCGGCCGGCGGCTCTCCTCGCATCCAACCCAGACATGCACAAACTCGGGTCAGAAGCCCGAGACTGCAAGTCTAGTAACTACAGTCATCACAGCCATCGCCAGAACAGCTGAGTAAGCGAGACGACGGCGGGGAGCAACGCCAGCCGGGTGTACGCCCCTCAGGTACACCCATTACGGTACCAGTCCCATTTGCGTACCGGCCGCAGTACCGTCCCTACCGGCGCTGCCACATCACCCCCCCCCCCCCCCCCTCCCTTCTATGTCCTATGAGTCAGCACAGCCAGGGCGGCCCGCTCAAAGGCAGAGGGACAGCTGTGTCGAGCTGTAGCGCGCCAACAAAGAGACGGTTTTGAAGTATGGGAAGAATCGTTGTTGAGAAGAAATGCGGATGATAAACCGACACTATTGATGCGAAGTGACATAAAATCGCAGTCAATTATTACGGAACAAATGACGTGTACGATATACGCAGAATAAGACGTAAAATCAGAAGTATTGTCTAAAAAGAAGAATTGAAATTATCACAAGGGCGAAGAGCTAATTGCAAGTAAGGATAAAAGTAGAAATACGATCCACGCCGGCATATAAAAATATATATATACATATATAGATATATATATATATATATATATATATATATATATATATATATATATATATATATATATATATATATATATATATATATATATAACGATTGTTAATGCTGCATTACAAATAACTGAACTTGAACGTAGCTCCAAGCAATGATACAACATTAAGCATGTCAAGAGTTTCGTTAAGCTGAAGAAGGCGAACATTTCATGCTGGAAAAATAAAGGGATGAAAAGAAAGTCCTCTAAAAACGATACTACGACGTAATAATTGGAATACAATGACTGAAAGGACTACCCGATCGATTATTGAAGAATACTATTTTATCAGCAAGATGCATTATCAAGAAACCAAAATGATGTGGTTATATAAAGATGCCGTAGTCCTCTTATCAAACTTATATAAAGATATTTGCACCAGACACCAGACACATGGCAGTAACAAAGCAAAGGGCGTGGCCATAGGTAGCAAGCAAACAAGAAAGTGGAAGAAATATGCACTACTTGAAGCAATTATATTATGAACAAAATTAAGTAAGAAAGGTCATTAAGAAGTTTGAAGAAGCTCTATACACTAGAAATGCAAAATTGTCGACGGCAAGAATCGGCCAATCAGAAGACGGGGGTGTGCCACACCCAGAGCAAGACACCGCCGGGTCGGAGTATAAAAAGAGGCAACGTCGCACAGAGGGGGAGCGGACGCACGGGCCGCGGGAGTCGACTTCGGGACCACAGCACGCGCGCTGCCCGCGGCGCGGCGGCGGCAGCCGTCCGCCGTGGCGGGGGTGACAGCAGAGAGACGGCAGCAATACTCAGCCAGGCAGAGGTGACAGCGGCAGATCACGTCAGAAATAAGTCACGGAGCTGCTCATCCTTTCCGATCCTATCCGAAATTCAGCCCAGACCCGGTGACTACAAAATTTAAACAATAAAATTAAACTAAGTGGGATATTTTACGCAATTTGGGTCATCTGTCCAGACTCGCTACTTCTGACCTAGGAAGACAGGAGAACGTCATGTGTAGCCGATGCTGTATTGTGTGATGCCAGGCGATCGCAGTACTATGTGAAGTAAGCATGCTGCACAGCGAATAGGGTTAGGTCCTAACGCCTTTTGGCGTCTGTAAATACGAGCGGTTTTAGTTAGGATGCTAAGCTAGAGATTCAACTAGTACATTGTTTGCTTAGTTGCTGAGTTAGAATAAACGTTGTAAATTTGTGTAGCATTTTACTGGGGAAAGGAGACGTGATGGAATTGAGATGGTCGTTGAAGGAAGGAAATGTACACGGCAATACGGTCCCCCGACAGCATGAGGTAAGACATGAATGAAGCCAGTTTAGCCGCTGATAATTATTATGTTTCGGCTGTGGTTCGAATGGTTCGATTAATCCGTTCTCGTTTTGCTCGCAATACTTAGCCAGAAGTCATAGTTTAATGATTAAGTACGTTTCCGCTTTAGTTAATTTAACGTTATGTATCAGAGTTTTGAACGATTTCGAATCACGGAATGGTAACTTTCGCTGAACGTTTAAAACGCCAGGTATCCCAGCTACCAGACAAAGTATTAGTGAGGTTGGGTAGAGACTCGTCATTCTAGCGTGGCAGGTAAGGATAACAAATGTAAGGACCATGTCACGGAGACGGCATCGATTGGTTATAAAGTATCGGTTCATTCTGTCGCTTAGAGGTGTGCTCTATGTTGAGCGGGACAACACAAATCAGAGACTGGTAAGTTACCGCCAAGGGATTGTCTGTCTAAGATTACGTATGTATAATCCGCGATGCGCTATTAGCTATTGGTCCAGCATCGATTCCTACCGACGATTGTTTAAGGACGGTGTATGAGAAACGCGATTCACTAGCTGTCACTGCGACCTCGTTTCTGTCGCTGATAAACTCGTGCCGCTGATCCGGAGTGGTTAACGCTAAATCCCTGTCTATATTACCTTATTTGGAATTATCGATCAAACCATAACTAGTTCAGCCCGTAAAAGGTTCTAAGGGCGCAGCAACCTGCAACAGACGTATACTTACGAGTCAGTGGATGATAAGTATAACAGTCAAATTAACTTTCTTAATATTGTACGTCTCCTAACCGTCTGTTAAAAATACACCTTCAGCCAGCAGCTCGCGATTTACGACATTACAGCCGACACCTTTCCTATGTTAACGTCATGGTACAACTGTAATGTTAGATGTCCTGTATATTGACAGTCCAAGTGGTAACTTATTTATTAGCCAACTATAAACAGCGTTGAATTATTTGAATCTATTCTGACGATGGTGCACTGCCGATTATATTGAAGTTTAAAAGTGATATTTCGGAGATTACTAGCTGATGCTTATTGAAATGTGTCATTTGTTATATATGCACGTTATCTCTGGTTGCGATCCTTTTTGGACGTTTCCCATGTAGGAAATTGCCTAAGGGTCATATAATTTACGTCACCGATAGAGAACTGGTAAAGCGGTTAGTACTCAGTCATAGTTGGAGAAACGTCGCTGATATTGCTTTCGTAATAGTAATAGGATAGCTAGAAGGACACTACTCTTCCCCAGCAACTAGATGAGTGAATGAGGATCGGCCGTTTCTAAGTATCGAGTAACGTGTGGCGGCAGATAACAGTAAATACAGGCTCCAGCAGAGAGAAATAAGCTAAATGCACTATGGCTGATAATACTCACAGTCAGGGCCGCATAGAGATTAAATAAGGATTGGAGCTTTAAGAAGAGGCATGACGGCTTGTGTGCCCGATCCTTGTATCGAAAATCTATCAGCGTGGCGAAACATGTGAATGAAAGTGCTCGTGGAAAATTATGCCCAGACCGAGTGATATCGGCTGGCCGCATATCACAGGGAGGTTACAAGTAGTTAAGTCCGAGACTGCGGGTGTCAAATGCCCAGAGGATGATAGGTTGGCGCAGAGACAGGAGGGCGAGGGAGGAAGGATAAGAGAGAGGAGGAGGCCTGACGTGCCTCAGAAGTCACTCTAGGTTAGACGGGAAGATCTCCTCTAGAGATTCCCGGGCGCCCACAGTCGGTATATAGGCAAGGACATCCGCGTAGCCCGCCGTCGATGCCGGTCGATGTTAACTCAGAAAGTTGGTCCGGCGGAGCCCCAAGGTGTGGCCCGGATGGAGGTCATAGGTCCGGAGGAGCCCAAGGGGTGGGCCCGGATAGAGGACCCAGGTCCGGCGGAGCCCAGGTCGGAGGCCCGGACAGTAGGTATAGGGGCCTCTCCCGGACAGAGAGGATAAGACGGGCAGTAAAGCGTAGTCGGTGTTTCATATAAGTCCTATGGATAAACTAGCTCCCTTTTAAAGTAGGAACCGGACGGATTACATTTAATACATATATTCTGGGCGGCCCATGCAGCAATGCTGTCGTTCAGTGGAGCGCTACTAGGATTTCGTATTGATGAGGACATTTATCCTACCTGGGAGTCACTCATCCAGCTGGCATCCGACACTACTGGGAGGGAATTTTGGGGGTGCACAATTCACTATGGGGCGTATGAAAGCGGAATGTATGTAGCTGAGAGAGTGGCAGTGAGGATGACGAAGGATAATTCTTAGGTTAAGACCCAGTAGGAGTGGTGCAAACTCAGTCAGGACAGCCGGACGGATCATTACTCGAAGGTAAGTAAAACGTAGCAACGCTGGCATACGACAAGTGGGCGATTAGGTTTTGGGAGTTAAGCAGGTGTTAAATGGGGAGGGATTACTGGACGGATGACCTATCTTACGAATCGGTTTAAGATTTTAAAGAAAGATCTGAATCACGAAGGTTGGCAATGGTCACCAGGGCGTCACACCCGACGCTAATCCTACACACCTCCCCGTTGTATCGTCCTCACCCTCATGGGCGAGACCCTGACTCCCGTCCTCGAGCAGTGAAATGGCATGTCGGTGAACCAGCCTATACGATGGACCAGGATGATCAGCCTCTCAAAATTGAAAAGCATCTACCACATCAGATATTTTGTACGCGGAAGGGGATCTTGCTACGCTACGCTATACATACATCTGTCTCTGTCTACATCTACGCTATGCTACATCTACATCTCTACATCAGTTTCTACATCTCTCATCACTTTTAGCGGACCTACGAGCCGGACAGGTCACTGCAGGTCACTGCTGGTCACTGCAGGTCATTACAGGTCACTGCAGGTCAATGCAGAACACTGCAGGTCACTACAGGTCACTGCAGGTCACTGCAGGTCACCGAAGGTCGAGCTGACGAAGAGGACAAGAGGGACCAGCAGCTTCCCACTACAGCCGGAGTAGATCCCTGCTTTCCCCATCTCTCTTTTCCCATCCACCTCTCTTCTCTCTTTCCCCTACCCTCCTTTACCCCTATCCCTTCTTCTACCTTCTTCTCCATTCCCCTCACCCTACAATGTACCCTTCCACCGCTATCCCACTCTACAACGTACCCCTCCCTCCACACGCAAGAGTGGAGCGGAACCCGGCCCAGTTCCTTGTTCCCTATCATACCCTCCCACTCTACCTACCCCTATGACCCCCCTGTCATTCCCCAACGCTACATAACATATGAATCAATATATAGAAGTACCACATCAGTTCGACTTCAGATGCTGAATTATAAGATTATGACAAAAATCGTTGCAACAAATAGCTTGCTATTCCGCATAGGCATAGCCGAACATGATAGATGTCCAAGATGTAACAGTGTTACTTGTTAGGGATACTATAGATCATACATTTTGGGGGTGCGATTACGTGCGGCGTTTTGGAACGAAATTAGCGAATGGCTGAGCAGATTGGGCGGAGTTGGTAGAATCTCTCAGCAGAAAGATGGTAATATTGGGCATGGATGGAGGCACGATGAAAACAATAGATTAAGCCTTGCTAAATTAATCGCACGCGTAAATATAGATAAACAGACGGAGACAATAATTGCTAAATGTAACGACAGGCTTGCAGAGTTCGAGGAAAATTGGGCAGCTGTTCCAGCCTAATTACGTTTGCCGCTGTTTTCACCGCCATTAAAGGAAATAGTTCACCTTGGATTTTTTTACCAAACACGATTTGATTATATTTTTTAATACAATTTCTTTTTATATTGTCAAAAATGACCTTATATCGCGCCGATTCAGGACACAAGGTCGTACATTTGTATTGTTTATAAAAACTATATGCATACTCTCTGAGTCAAAGTCCTGACGTCACGCGAATGTAAAAAAGGGTTCAGCCAATCAGATTAGAAAGTAGTCGCGTAAGGATAGACTCGCATTGGAGATGTGCCAACCGGCGGCCGGCGGTTCGCTTGCTAGCACTAGCTGCAAGCTGATTGGCTGATGGTATAGCCTCTGCCCGGGCTAGAACCAGTACAACATTCTTTCGCCAGCACCGCATTCCTTCGCCAAAAATTTAATATATTCGGCTGGAGTCTTTTCAGTCAAGAAAACTTGCAGATCGGGGTTTCCCAACACGGGCTACAAAACTGCTATCTCAGTTTAAAACTAATGCTGAAGGTGAACTATTTCCTGTAAAGGAAATAGTTCACCTTCAACATTAGTTTTAAACTGAGATAGCAGTTTTGTAGCCCGTGTTGGGAAACCCCGATCTGCAAGTTTTCTTGACTTAAAAGACTCCAGCCGAATATATTAAATTTTTGGCGAAGGAATGCGGTGCTGGCGAAAGAATGTTGTACTGGTTCTAGCCCGGGCAGAGGCTATACCATCAGCCAATCAGCTTGCAGCTGGTGGTAGCAAGCGAATCGCCGGCCGCCGGTTGGCACATCTCCAATGCGAGTCTATCTTTACGCGACTATTTTCGAATCTGATTGGCTGAACCATTTTTTGAATTCGCGTGACGTCAGGACTCTGACTCAGAGAGTATGCATATAGTTTTGTTAAACAATAAAAATGTACGGCCTGAATGTCCTGAATTGTCCTGAATCAGCGCGATATAAGGCCATTTTTGACAATATAAAAATAAATTATATCAACAAATATAATAAAATGGTGTTGGGTAAAAAAAATCCAAGGTGAACTATTTCCTTTAAGACTGAAGATGCCGCTGGGAATGCTAGCTGCGCAATGGTATTGATGTCTGTGTGTGCGTGTGAGAGATGAATATGTTTGTGCAACGGTATTGATATGGGTGTGTGCGTGTGAGAGATGAAAATGTGGAACGTTGAGCTATAGAATGGAAATAAAATAGCCCTTAAGTGGGAGCAAGCTGAAAAAACTTGTGTTTTGACTACGACTGTGACTGCGTCCCCCCAGTAAAAAAAAAATATGTGGCGACGCCCCTGCAAGTTGGGTACCGCTGGAGCAACTTCCGGGTGCCGATGATCGCGTCGCCTTCTTCGGAACTCGGCACACTAGTTAGCTAAACACTTGAAAATTAATATTTTATGAAGGGATTGCTGGCCCTGGGGCCAGCAATTACCGCCAAGGAGAGAGAAACTCTGACAGACCCTTAATGGCATTCATTTTCCGAATTTGTATAAGCAATTGCGAAACTTGTGTCATGCCGCGAGGCGGCGCGAAATTTTCCGGTTTTTGACTGGATAGCTGGATTTTGACTGATCCAAAGACAATTTTTACGATTTTACGATAAATTGGGAACGCGCGGGGGGATACTTGCATTGAATCCCCCCAGATTCCTGTGGGGGGGCATTTGCCCCCCTGGATCCGACAGTGTATGAGGCCATGGGGGCGGCATTTGCTTGTTGTCCGGTAGGGCGCCTTTTCTCCTCCATGGGGGCGGCATTTGCTTCTAAGGAAGCCGATTGTCCGACTTAGTGGCCGGCTGTTCTTCCCAATGGGTGGGGGGGGGCGGCATTAGCTGCTTATGGACAATTAGCATTTGTCCAATTTAGAGGGCGCCTGTTTTACCCCGTGTGGGGGCGGAATTTGCTTATTGTCCGGTAGGGCGCCTGTTCTGCTCCATGGGGCGGTATTTGCTTCTAGTGGCGCCTATCCTGTTCCTAAGTCGCCATTTACTTCTAGGAGTGCTAATTGTCCGATTCCCAGGAGTACCTGTCAGTGGTGTCCGCAGAAATTCACAAAGGACCAGGTCATTGCCTTGAGGCCTGAGGGGCGCCACCCGATCGACAGGGGCGCCATCAATATTGGCGGAAATTTTGCAGGGGAGGGACACCTCTCCTTCCGTACCGTGCGGAAGGAGAGGCGCCCTCCCCCCGTCACTAGCCGGAGGGGCGACGTCACTGACCAGGGCGCCGTCACGGGCGGAGAGGGCAGTCACTAGTCGGAGGGGCGCCGTCACTCGCCGGAGAGGCGCCGTCACTGGCCGGAGGGGCGCTGTCACTGGCCGGAGGGGCGCCGTCACTGGTCGTAGAGGCGCTATCACTACCCGGAGGGTCGCAGTCACTGGCCGGAGGGGCGCCGTCGCTGCCTTCACTGGCCGGAGGGGCGCCGTCACTGGTCGGAGGAGCGCCGCCACTGACCGGAGGGGGCGCCGTTACTACCCGGAGGGGCACCGTCACTGGCCGGAGGGGCGCCGCCACTGGTCGGAGGTGCGCCGTCACTGGCCGGAGGGGTGCCGTCACTGACAGGAGGGGGCGCCGTCACTAGCCACACTAGGGGATGAGACACACTATGGTGTTGGTGTTTTCTCGAATCGGTTGATAAATACAGATTTTAGAGGGTGCACCGCTTTTCAAAGTGACCTAAAGTGACCTTGACCTATGACCTTGAAACCAAATTCCACGGAAGTGCGGTTTGTCGGCACGGCGAGACACACTATGGTGTTGTGTTGGTTTTCTCGAATCGGTTGATAAATGAAGATTTTAGAGGGTATACCGTTTCGTGAACTGTGATGACACCTAGAGGCCAAACTAGGTCAGCTATCGAAACACCAATAGCATATTCGGGCATAACTCGACGAGATCTACCCACATGCTTAGTTTGGGGCAAATCGGAACTCGACGCTGAAAACGAATACGAATACGACGCTGACTGGAGACATGAGAAATCGACCCAATAAAAGGAAAATTACACACTCATGTCACCGATTTGGACACAAATTGGCATATAGGGTAATCTGGGGAACTCAAAGGAGCTGTTGAAGTTTTACGGCGATCCAATCAGTGGTTCAGGGGATATTCCCTCAGGCATTTTTGCAAGGTCACGGTGCATGTCAATTTTTGTCCGCCCATATCGCCGGGACTTTTGACGCAATATAAATTTGCTATATATCATTGGAATGGCAATGAGCTATTCTACAAGATAGTATTGTTAGATTTTAGACTTCTCGGAAATTTCGACATTTTGTCATTTTCCGAAATTTTCAAACTTTTTTGGCGACCCCGGTGTACATCGACATTCTACCTTTTGACCATCACAATTTAATGAGTGATCAATCATCTTGAAATTAATTAAATAAAATGAATGGGTTCTATCAATAAATAAGTCAAATTTTGCCACTGTATGTGCTATTTAAAAAAAGTTATTCGCCAATAACTTTTGAATGAATGAGAGGTATTATCAACGCCATTTTGCTGCTCTCATCGAAACACGTTGAATTGCATGCAATATGACTTTCTAACATTGATTGACCTTGACCTGAGGTTAATGTTCACGTCAATCTTTGACAGCCCATATCGCCGGGAAATTATCTCTCAATATATATTTCGCATATATCATTGGAATGGTAATTAGGTACTCTACAAGCTGGTATTGTTAGTTTTGTAATTGTCTAAACAAATACAAATTTATATTGAAAAAATGAAGTTTATTTGGTAACCCCTAGAACATAGTCATTTCAATTTTCGACATAAGCAATTTTATGAATAATCAATTAACTTCGAAACGAAAAGGTCAAATTAATGTACTTGTGTCTATGAATCCGTCGCATTTTAACATGGTGTTTTTTATTGAAAATATATATGTAAATATCATGAAATTTGGCCCATTTATAGGCAGAAACACATACATTTTAGCTTTTTATTTCAAAGATGATCGATTTTTTTTAATCAAATTACTTATGCCAAAAAAAACAAATTTCGATGTTCTACGGGTTACCAAAGAAACTTCAAAATTTCAAAAAGGGCAAAACATTTCACACAACAAAAAAAATCAAACCATTCAAAACAAAACAAAACATTCCAGTGATATATAACAAATATACATATTGAGTTATAAATTCCCAGAGATATGGGCTGTCAAAAATTGACGTGAACATTGACCACAAGAAAAGGTCAAGAAATGTTGTAAGAGGATGTAACGGAAGTTGATGTAACGGAAGTTGGCCCACATTCAGCCGAGATTCAATGTAGCGGAAGTTGGCCCACATTCAGCCCAGACTCAGCCCGGCCCAGATTCGTGCTACCATATCTGAAGGAAAACTTTACCAGCCAAAATGTATTAAATATCCATCAAAAACGTTAAAAAGAGGTATCATTCGAAAGCCCTCATCGCAACGAACACAGCCATACCCCTGGACTTTCCCTATCTTGCCCACGAAAGGTCCCAGACCCGTCCGAAAATGCAGTCACTCAAACTCACTGAGTTAGCGGGACGCGGCGATTTCAACCAAACTCAGGGAAAGAATAGAACAGCACATGCCGGATCTGAAAATCATAGTCCCTATTCGTGAAATTTTCAAATTTGACCTTCAGGGCCACTCAAGCTTGCAAAATTACCCCTTCTCCCATGTTAACATGCAGTCACTCAAACGATAATAAGTAACAGAAGGACGCACCAATTAGTTCAAGACTCCGCATACTCGTGTAGAAATGTCTTCCGCAAATTTCCGGAAAGTGGCAATGTGTGACACTCAAAGGTACAGCTTCCAGAGGCTGTCAAGCTTTCCAGTTCTTGTCAATATATATATTCGCTGAGTTGGCGGGACGCGGTGATTTCAACCAAACTCAAGGAAATAATAGAACAGCATGCATGCCGGATCCGAAAATCATAGTCCCTATTCGTGACATTTTCAAATTTGACCTTCAGGGCCACTCAAGCTTGCAAAATTACCCCTTCTCCCATGTTAACACGCAGTCACTCAAACAATAATCAGTAACAGAAGGACGCACCAATTAGCTCAAGACTCCGCATACTCGTGTAGAAATGTCTTCCGCAAATTTCCAGAAAGTGGCAATGTGTGACACTCAAAGGTACAGCCTCCAGAGGCCGTCAAGCTTTCCAGTTCTTTTCAATATATATATATATATATATATATATATATATATATATATATATATATATATATATATATATATATATTCGCTGAGTTGGCGGGACGCGGCGATTTCAACCAAACTCAAGGAAATAATAGAACAGCACATGCCGGATCCGAAAATCATAGTCCCTATTCGTGACATTTTCAAATTTGACCTTCAGGGCCACTCAAGCTTACAAAATTACCTCTTCTCCCATGTTAACATGCAGTCACTCAAACAATAATAAGTAACAGAAGGACGCACCAATTAGCTCAAGACTCCGCATACTCATGTAGAAATGTTTTCCGCAAATTTCCGGCAAGTGGCAATGTGTGACACTCAAAGGTACAACCTCCAGAGGCTGTCAAGCTTTCCAGTTCTTTTCAGTATATATATTCGCTGAGTTGGCGGGACGCGGTGATTTCAACCAAACTCAAGGAAATAATAGAACAGCACATGCTGGATCCGAAAATCATGGTCCCTATTCGTGACATTTTCAAATTTGACCTTCAGGGCCACTTAAGCTTGCAAAATTACCCCTTCTCCCATGTTAACATGCAGTCACTCAAACAATAATAAGTAACAGAAGGACGCACCAATTAGCTCAATACTCCGCATACTCGTGTAGAAATGTCTTCCGCAAATTTCTAGAAAGTGGCAATGTGTGACATTCAAAGGTACAGCCTCCAGAGGCCGTCAAGCTTTCCAGTTCTTTTCAATATATATATTCGCTGAGTTGGCGGGACGCGGTGATTTCAACCAAACTCAAGGAAATAATAGAACAGCACATGCCGGAACCGAAAATCATAGTCCCTATTCGTGACATTTTCAAATGTCACCTTCAGGGCCACTCAAGCTTGCAAAATTACCCCTTCTCCCATGTTAGCATGCAGTCACTCAAACGATAATAAGTAACAGAAGGACGCACCAATTAGCTCAAGACTCCGCTAACTGGTGTAGAAATGTCTTCCGCAAATTTCCAGAAAGTAGCAATGTGTGCAAATTTGATCTTCAGGGCCACTCAACCTCGCAAAATTTTCTGGAAAATTGCGGAAAACATTTCTACACGAGTATGCGAAGTCTTGAGCTAATTGGTGCGTCCTTCTGTTACTGATTATTGTTTGAGTGACTGCATGTTACATGGGAGAAGGGGTAATTTTGCAAGCTTGAGTGGCCCTGAAGGTCAAATTTGACAATGTCACGAATAGGGACTATGATTTGCGGATCCGGCATGTGCTGTTCTACTATTTCCTTGAGTTTTGTTGAAATCACCGCGTCCCGCCAACTCAGCGAATATATATATATTGAAAAGCAGCTTGACAGCCTCTGAAGGCTGTACCTTTGAGTGTCACACATTGCCACTTTCTGGAAATTTGGGGAAGACATTTCTACACGAGTATACGGAGTCTTGAGCTAATTAGTGCGTCCTTCTGTTACTTATTATCGTTTGAGTGACTGCATGTTAACATGGGAGAAGGGGTAATTTTGAAAGCTTGAGTGGCCCTGAAGGTCAAATTTGAAAATGTCACGAATAGGGACTATGATTTTCGGTTCCGGCATGTGCTGTTTTATTATTTCCCTGAGTTTAGTTGAAATCGCCGCGTCCCACCACCTCAGCGAGTATAGGTTAACTCATATTTATATTGAAAAGAACTGTAAAGTTTGACAGCCTCT
>JAXIVJ010016852.1:0-27726 GCA_036785665.1 Chirona hameri | reverse complement strand
CGTGCAATATTTATTATAGTTCATTAACATCAACTGATTTCCACTTGTTTCAATCACTGTAAACATATGTAACTCCTGTATACTTCAGGCAGTTAGTTTCGAAGAAGCCGTGAAGACCGGATCTCCGTATTATCGCCAAATGTCGCCAAAAAAATAATACAAACGGGCCTTGGAACCGTCTCTGTTAAGGTTAAGAACTCCAAATTTTGACTCGATATGCGGAAATTAATTCTAGGAAAAGTCACAAAATGTCATGGGTCTGCTCCCAGCCGTTCCGGAGATATCTGCAAAGAACCTGAGGGGTGGGCGGAACGTGCCCCCCCCCCCCCCTGCCACTAATAGGGTTAAATCTTACTTAGCCATTTTCTTCCAAAATTGTGCATTGTAAATTATCTCCAATCACAGCGAGGCACAATTCGGCCCTTCAGCCATCCAGCATGACTCCACGGCCGAAGTATGTACCGAATGCACACTGCGCAGTCTGCCATGACCTTGAGAGGATTACCTTGAACGCTGCTTGGTGGCTGCTTGAAGCGCTCCTGGCACCACGCCAGCATGATACGTGCCGTGATTTTATCTCCACGGTGTGCATAGGTTTGTGTTGGCGTTTGTATGATACCTGGGTCGGTCGTGAATATTATATTTTAATGATTTGACGAGACACTGCTACAGTAATGACCCGGTCGTGGATGGCTTCGGTAAAGTCCGAGTCGAATCAGAGTCTGAGTCTGAGTCTGAGTCTAAGTCTGAATCTGAGTCTGAGTCTGAGTCTGATTCTGAGTCTGAGTCTGAGTCTAAGTCTGAGTCTGAGTCTGAGTCTGAATCTGAATCTGAATCTGAATCTGAATCTGAATCTGAGTCTGGCTTTGTGTCAGAGCTACAGGGCCCGTCACGGTTCGTTGGAAGGGTTCGGAGGTGTCAAACTACGGGAGATGGACCATTCGAAAGCTGAGCTCACGCGGAATCGAGCGATGTAAATGTTTCACAAATCCATCGAGGGCCTTTGTTTAAAATCAACATTTTGTCCGAAATCGCGCCCCTTTCGTTTGGCCAGGGCTATCGCGTATGGCGAAAATGCAGACCAATGGCATGTCTACCGATTCGTCATGCTATGCATGTCAAGGTCTCATAGAATGCAGAGCCATTAGATGGTTTGGTTGGCTGGACGGCTGCATCAAAGCCAAGCGCTCACGGTGTCGGCACTACGGCGCACTCCCGCCCGCGCCTCATACGCAGAATCGCCCCTCGCGACACGCGAGCTGAGCACTGCGCGCCGCCGACCCGGCTTACGGAACGGGCTTTCGGCCAGTCACGGACAAACGGTGCATTGCATGTTGACAAACCTAGCTCTGTCCACTAGCTCAGCTATCCAAGGAGATCGTGACAAATTTCCAGCCACCTCCGATCGCTACACATGGTGCTTTTAGACAATTGTATGCACCATGTTTGCCAAACGTAGCCTCTGACCGGGGCTCGCTTGACTGGCTGCGCCGGCCAACTTCGAGTCTGTACACGATGTGACGTCAGAGGCCACGGCGCGGTCTCCGCCGGCCGGCTGGCCGGTCAGGGTCAGGTCAGTACCGGCGGCGGCCGCGCCGTGGCCTCTGACGTCACATCGTGTACACTGTACAGCTTCGAAGTTGGCCGAGCCGGGCCGGCGCCCAGTCCCGGTCAGAGGCTACGTTTAGCAAATATGGTGCATACAATTGTCCAAAAGTACCATTTGTAGCGATCGGAGGTGGCTGAAAATATGTCACGATCTCCTTGGATAGCTGAGCTAGTGGACAGAGCTAGGTTTTTCAACATCCCCACCTCCAGTCAATGGCGTTCGGCTGAGACCCCAGTCAATGCCGGGTTAAACTTGACAGTAGCAGCAAAAATCCATGAGATCGTACAGTCCCAACTATACAAAGTCGGCGACGTGATTGTTTGGTTACTACATTTCTCCTCGGAATGTTGCAGACGCAAAAGTAGTGCCGTCTGCCAGCCAATCAGCGTCGCGGCTTGAGTGCGTCCGCGAGGAGTTTCTTCGAATATATTCCCTACCACAAGTAGTGCTGTGGTGAAACAGAAAAGTACCCGTAGTTGTATTACCTGAAAGTTGCATTACAAATTATTTTGACATAAAATCCGATGCTAAAATTCGAAATTGTAGCGGCTATGTTGATTAACTGATAAAACGCGTGTAAGTATGACGTCATACCTGACATGTTGAGTATGACGTCATACCTGCACATTTTTGTTTGCAGCCAGATTTGTACCCAGATTTGAGCCAGATTTGTGGAGAAAAGAAGACATAATGTGCAGTCGCTTCTCGTTTGTATGATAATGAAAAATGCAGCCGGCTGCTTTTCGTTGCTCGATGTTTTTTTATTTGCAGCCGTGGCTCGATTTTATTTGATAAGAATGGGTTCAGGTCACTCTTGTAGGGTACCTGAAAGAACACCCATTCAAGAAGAATCTCAAGACCAGGAAGCAACTGAAGAGTGCCGTGGGAGCTGCAGTGCGGGTCATCCTCGAGGACATGTGTCAGTTTGTACAGCAGAGTTCGTCATGGGCTGGACTGGCCCTATGGGCCATGGGCTGGGCCTAAGCTGGGCCTGGGTCGGGTCTCAACTTTAACCCTCGCCCTACGGGAGTTTTTTTTCATCTTCGCCCTACGGGTGGGGTGGGTCCTAAAAAGACCCTCCTGTTAACTTCCCAACCAAGCACCATAGAGCAACGCAGTAAGGACCAACATGTTTCCTGTCATGTTTGGAATCCAACGGTATGCAATTTGTAGGTTTCGGGTCATCGAGTGACCTTCCAGGTCAAGTGAATGACCTCGATCGACCACGTCCAGAACAGCGATTTTGCTCTGTCAGAAAACCTCAAAATTAGAAATTGATAAATGCAAATATAAAGGCATGTTCCTAGACCAGTTTTGGCTCATAAATACAGAAAAGGTAATTTTGTATTCGTATCTGGTCAGAAAAAGTCCAAAAAAGTTATTAAAAAATGACGTCATGCGTTTCTTACACTTAGGAAGCCATCACTCAGTCAAAAATACAGATATTGCGTTGAAATTTGGTTTGAGTATTTTCCATACTCAATTCTCTCACAAATATTCCGTTTTTTAACATCCTTGAAAATGTTGATTTTGTGGTGATTTTCCTCCCAAAAAAACAGTTTTTGTTCATTTTACGGGTCCAAAACACAACATTTTACAATCCGAGACTGCCATTTTAAAGAAAAGGACATTTTATATCTTTCCTGAATTGCGTTTGCAATTTGCTTAAAAACTCTATTTTCTACGATATTTAAAACATTTATCGTGTTTTCACCAACACGTCATTAAAACATCATTATCTCCCAAATTAATCAAACAATTTCCATGAAATTTTTACAGCATACGTATAATTGTTGTAAACTCAGCTCCTGAAAATGTCAGCAAGATGCGCGGCATGTGTAAAAAGTTATGCAAGAACAACCTCAAGGGGGGTCGTTTTAGGACCCCCCCCCCCCCCCCGTAGGGCAAGGGTTAAGGAAATCACTGGGCTCTGCTCTGGGCACTGGATGAGCCTAAGCCTGACAATTTTCAAGTAATGCACGCGTCGCACAAGCTCAGTTCAGAGCTCAAAATATTTTAACCAGCAGTTCACTTATACAGCAACACACTGTTGCTGTGGCTGTGGCCTTTTGTTGTTTTGGTTAGCATAGTTGGTTCATTGTTTCACATTTGTAGTATACAAGTAGATATGCTAGGATAATGATTGCAAATTTTGTGAAAATAATTATATGCTTAATCTGAACGGGCCGGACCGCGCCTGGGCCTCCCTATTATGAATTTGACCGGGCCTGGTCCGGGCCTGGGCTTGGTGTTCATGGGCCTGGGTCGGGCTGGGCTGGGGGTTGGTGGGCCCGGGACGGGTTTGTACGGTCTCGGTGCCAGTTTGCAGTAGGAGTTAAGTGGTGGCGCGTCCATTAACCCTATTTGTAACAGGCTCCTGGCTACCCCTATTTGTAACAGGGGGCGGGGGGCGGATTCCGCCCCCCCCCCAGGAGATCTCGAGATCTACCCGTCTGATTTTCAAAAATGAAACGATGTTTGGTTTCTCTAAACACGATCTACATTTCTAAATAATAAAAAATATATAAATTTTGGATAGGGGGGCAACAGGGGGGCAAAAACTACAAATTGTAGTGGTATTTTTGATCCGACATAGCTTTCATGTTTATCGACCGATTTTAACACAACTAATAGGAGTCGATAGAGATTGAATTGGAAATTGATATATGACGGTGACGTTTGAAAATTCAAAAATCATAGGCGTGTGCAGGTCACTCAATATGGGGGTGAAGTAAATGCGTAATAAAACCATTTGTTGATGTTTTTTTTATAAATTAAATGGTATGTGATTGTGACATTAGACAAAACAGTTATACATCATAGTTTTGCCATAGGCGGTACCAGGTTAGTGAAAAAGGGAGGTAAATTGGGAAAAAATATTAACCGCAGACAAGTTGCTACCCAGCATTATAAATATGTTACTGATCGTAGATAGTTCATTTTTGCATGTTGTACTTCATCATAGGCGTATCTAGGATCCAAACTGGGGCGGCACAAGACATTTTGAAAAGTATATTTTCCGCTATTATGATACTAACTAGTCAACAGTGACTATTTCACTTACAACTTCAATTGACATTGCTTACCCCCCTTTTTACCCTACCTGGACTTGCCTATTATTTTATAATCGTTCGTAGAGTAGCCTGTGGTGCGTGTTTCATCCGAACACTGCAGTATGTTATGTCATTGTACGCCCATGCCTCTTAGTTTCCTTGCAATAATATGACCCCTTTTCTTCCATTCCTGAGCACGCCTCTACCTAAAATGACTTTATTCCCTTTTATGGCCTCATATGTGCATATACCAGTATAAGCTAACCGTCTATTGCGCCGTTATCGCTGGCATATCGTCATCTCCATGCCAGTCATCCCCCTTTTCATGTTCCTGAACACGCCCCTGAAACTCTATATGTAATAAATTATGCAAATAATGGAAGCAGGAGCTATCTTTTACATCTTGATAGCTATGAATGCCCCTTACATCGCTCTATTGGCTTCCCGCCAAGCATTGAATACTTCCTGGAACCCCCCCCCCCCTTTTCAAGCCCTGAAACCGCCTCTGCCATGCAATTTTTATGATATTTCATTAACATCAACTAATTTGCACTTGTTGCAATCACCGTAAACCGATGTAACTCATTTATACTTGATGCAGCTAGAAAGAAACCGTGAAGATCGCATTTCCGTATTATTGCCAAATGTCGCCTCCGAACCCACCCAAAACTGGGCCCTGGAACCGCCTCTGTTCAGGTTAAGAACTCAAAATTTTGACTCCCAATGCGGTATTCAATTCTATGACAAGTCCGAAAATTTCATAGGCCTGCTCCCAGCCGTTCTGGAGATATCTGCGAAAAACATGAGGGGGGCGGCGGAATCCGCCCCCCCCCCCCCTGTTACAAATAGGGTTAAGGCACTTTAGGCAGTGCTTAACCAAAGTTGAGACCATATTGTTGTACTGTTTTGTAAGAGTTTTGTTGCCTAAAATCATAGGAAAATACTACATAAAGTTTTCCTGACATACATATTTTACGTTCAAATGGCAACAAATTGACCATTCTAACCTATGCAGAGTAAGACTGCGCACTAAGATTTGCATTAATACATGCTTATGATACAGTTTTGATTTAGCTGCATTCGTGCCTGGTTTTCCGTATCAAAAACAAAGGCTGCCAAAGCGGCGAAAACTTGGGGCACTAAGGCACGCCTAAGCAAGCTTAAGCCAAAGTGTTTGGCTAAAAGTCTTGGCTAGGACCAGTAATTATATCGCCAATATTTGTGGCAGAGATGGTAGGCCTCACCATTTGCGCTTAAAGGGACTGTCCCACCTTTTTGAAAGTTATCGAATCACACTTAATTGTATGTTTACATGTCGGGCGAGGTCAGCTGAACATGTTCGTGAATTTGTATTTGGAAACAAATGTTTATCTTGGAAGATATTAAACTTTTAATTTTAAGCGGGAGGTTGGGTTGGTGACGTCATATGATTTTTTTTAAATATCATGGAAATCCGTTGTGCTGCCAAATGTATGGCACCATTTTTTGTCGACATCTGTTGCTCAGAAAAAGCAAACCACCCGCTGTCTAGATTGGCTTACACTATCAGCTGGAGTTATTGCAGCAGTTGGCCGCCAGGATCGCTAGTGAGCCAGGGTGTTATGACGTCGCAAGCAAATAGTACCACTAAATATTGATTTATTTATTTATTTATAAGTAAATAAATATCTAGCGTTAAATATTTAACTGGTACCATTCGCTTGCGACGGCATAACACCCTGGCTCACTGGCGGTCCCTGGCGGCCAACTGCTGCATCAACTCCAGCTGATAGTGCTAGCCTCTATATTGCGAACCACTCGGGGATCGAGAAATGAAAGACGACAATATTCCAAGGCTGATCTTAACACAAGTCGACTATCATTACCAGTTGGGTAAAGAGAGACGACGCTGTCGGTTTAGAGGCCCTATTCAAATACACATGGGCCTTATTTTTTAAAGATGTCAAAATCAAACTCGAATATCGTTTCTATTAGATCATTGTGGTTGTTTTAACACGCGCAGTGGAGGTGGAGGGGGGGGGGGCACTTTTGTGGTATAGAATCGTCACGAGATAATTGCACGACCTGTCTTTTGAAAGCAGTTGCATCCAATTCGGTTAGATAGAATATGAGATATGATTCCCGAAAATGGGTCCCTCGCCCGGGTAGGAAACCCTCGCCCGGGTAGGGGGGTGGATGCCACCCCCTCTCGGTTTTTCTGGAATAACTCGCGTATTTGGTAACCGATTACGATGAAACCTTCAGTACCCCACTTTTGTAACATTGTACACATAATCTGACAAATTTGATTTTTTAACCCACATGACCCGTGACCTATGACCTGTTTCTCAAGGTCATGTCAGGCGCAACTGGCGTCCCGCAAATCGATGCTTGTAACTTGTGAAGTTTCCGAGTGTTTGTTGTTCAGGAGCATATACAAAGGTGTTTCCAGGTGACAGTTGTGGTTTCCACTGAGATTGTGACCTCGATCGACCTTTTCAGAGGTCAATTGAGGTCATTGACCTCCGATGACCTCAGATGACTTTGTTGGGCTTCTGGCGGTTTCTAGGACAATTTGTGCGCTGATTTCAAATTTGGGATCCATTTGAGATAATTAAATGTTCCACAGGGGTTATGCGCATCCACAGGTCAACCGAGGTCACTGACCTCAGATGACCTGACATGACCTTTTTTGAATTTGGCAGTTTTTAGGGCATTTTGTGACGCTAATTACGAATTTGGCACCTATTAAGCATTATGATATGCTCATTCACGATTCTATCTCGAAAAAAAATATCAATTTATGCGCATTTTCAATTTGTATGACTTTTGGGTAATTGACATGACCTCAGAGGTCACCTAATGACCCAAGACCTTAAAATCGGATATCATCGACTTTATCGCGTCACAAGCAACACGATCGTCTTTGAATCGAATCTCTAGCTCAATTAGGGACAAAACGCTAATGGGGGGTCGTACCAAACACCCCCTACCCGAAAACGTAGTGATTTTGCCCTACCCGGGCGAGGGTTAACCCGACCATTAGGTATTGCCAGGAAGAGTTCCCTAACCGGGCACGGAAGGCTGGCGCCGCCACTGTAGGAGTCTGAGGCGGAGAGCAGAGCTGTGCCTCAGCCGAAACGGACCCCATCTCGAACATGTGCTGTAGAGGATATAAAGATGACTGCTTGTGTTTTGAATACGAACATCATAAATCCCAACAACATGATGATGAAGTTTGGCTTGAATAATACATCAGGAAAAACGCTTAACCATTTGTATTTTCCACGGGAAACGTCATGCTGTCCTGTTGACCTTCGGGTCACTATTGTCATCTGATGTTACAACATCAGGTTCTTTATAAATTATCAACATTTACGTACACATCTCGCGAAATAATGCATTTTATGCAAATTGGTGTGCATCACGTTCATCAGCATATTTGTCTTATTATTTTGCAAATGTTCACCAAACAACCTGCAAATATTACATTTAGTTACCAAATATAACACTTAGTTACCAAATATTACATTTAGTTACCAAATATTACATTTAGTTACCAAATATTACATTTAGTTACCAAATATTACATTTAGTTACCAAATATTACATTTAGTTACCAAATATTACATTTAGTTACCAAATATTACATTTAGTTACCAAATATTACATTTAGTTTCCCAAAGTTCGCAGTTATTTCAGAACACCCCAAAAAAGGTGGAAGAGAAAACAGCCAGTGGAAGAAAAACATTGAAGAACGGCTTCCATCAGATGGTGTAAGTGCGCTTCTACCTGTTTAAGGTTCCGCGGGTCCAGCACATCATCCCGACTCTTAATCACATTATCATCATCACATTATCTCGACTCTTAATCACATCATCATCATCACATCATCCCGACTCTTAATCACATTATCATCATCACATTATCTCGACTCTTAATCACATCATCATCATCACATCATCCCGACTCTTAATCACATTATCATCATCACATCATCCCGACTCTTAATCACATCATCATCAGCACATCATCCCGACTCTTAATCACATCATCATCAGCATATCATCCCGACTCTTAATCACATCATCATCAGCACATCATCCCGACTCCTAATCACATCATCATCAATACATTATCCCGACTCTTAATCACATCATCATCAGCATATCATCCCGACTCTTAATCACATCATCACCAGCATATCATCCCGACTCTTAATCACATCATCACCAGCATATCATCCCGACTCTTAATCACATCATCATCAGCATATCATCCTGACTCTTAATCACATCATCATCAACAAATCATCCCGACTCTTAATCACATCATCATCAGCACATCATCCCGACTCTTAATCACATCATCATCAGCACATTATCCCGACTCCTAATCACATCATCATCAATACATTATCCCGACTCTTAATCACATCATCATCAGCATATCATCTCGACTCTTAATCACATCATCACCAGCATATCATCCCGACTCTTAATCACAGCATCATCAGCATATCATCCCGACTCTTAATCACATCATCATCAGCTCATCATCCCGACTCTTAATCACATCATCATCAACACATCATCCCGACTCTTAATCCGACTATGATACGGAGTAGCGCCTCATTCCGACTCGGAGTGAATCACCAAGACGGTTGCACGAGGCGTCCTCTCGGCAGGAGGAAGGTCACATGCGGCATACCGGTGTCGACACCCTGCCAGGTACGGCGGCCGCTGCATGCATAAAGACCCCGCTGCGCCAGGGGGACCCTACACGACGTGGCGGCGCCGGACGCACCTGGGGTCAGTCGCTTCCCGACCGTCGGAGAGAGATGACCGTTCTGCGGGTGCTGCTGGTGGTGGCGCTGGTGCACGTGGCCTCTGGCCAGAGACGGATCGTGTCATATACTGGTAAGTGGCAAGTGCTGTTTGGTGCATATCATCGCAATTTCTATCATGTTACTCCAGCAGTTGTTGATGCTATGCAAATTGTAACATTGGTCTTCATCTCAACTGGAATCTGTGCTGTTCTGTGAAGGGAACTGTGAAAGGTCCTGAGCTGCAGTTTCGAACTTTTCTAGTAGGTAAGCCAAGTGTTTACTGAAATGCAAGTAGACACTAAACATCATGCGAGGTTCAAACGCAAAATGTACCAAAAATTTGATTTTAGTATAGTTTGTCTCAACGCTGTTGCTAGACCAATATTCTGCTTTCATCATTCACAGAGAGCATGATATCTTATGTGAGTATTTGTTGCCTAATTTCCTCACCATCTCTTACATTTATGAATCATTGTTCGGCATTCTGGAATTATCCCATCGTAAAGATATGGATAAGTCAGTGGAGCAGTAGCGATAAGTGACTGTCATGACTCGAGCGAGGTCCCAATCTCAATGTCAAAGTTCAGGTCTTCTGACTCAGAGTAACCCAGGTATCCATTGGTAATCCATAGACTCAGCTCACGTTTTACCACCAGTCGCAATACGAACCACCACTGTGTCTCGAGCAGGCGTGACTGTGCTTGGCGGCAGTTATGATGATGCGAACTGGTCAATGAGGAGACGAATGAACCCTGGGTCTCCTCATGACAATGGCACCACACGGCACAGACAAGTAGCTGAACATGATGTAATTCACCATCTACTTCCAGACCAGGGATGCATCTCAGGAATGCGATCTGGTCAACTGTTCGTCAGTGTAACCAATGAAACTATTTCTCGCGATTGGTTTGATGCTTCGACGTTAGGTACTTCTGAAAGTAGCTGCACTCAAATTATCGAGTGCATATTTTGTAGCATATTCTTTACCATATTCTGTAGCAACATATTGTACATTCCGCAAAACGTTGCAAGCAGTCTTGCTTTGTGTTTAGCTTCCTGCTTCCTGCTTGAGCTAGCACAACACGGTGCAGTTGTCGCGTTAGATAGTCGATCTAACTGAGCAGTTGAATGGGGCACCACAATTGAAAGCTATTGTAGATGGCGCTGATGCTAACTGCTACCAAGCGGACCGGCGTCTGTGCGTCAGAGTACAGGGCGCATTGTTTACGGCGGAGTTTTGAAGTGATTAGAGTGGTTGTGTTCAAACTTATACGAAATGTTGGTGTCTATGAGTGTATTCGAAATCTGAAAGCATTTAACGCTAAGGTCAATCGTTTGACCTCGGGAGGTCAAAGAGTGCCCGGGAGGTCAAATCTCGGGTACCGCATAACATTTCCCCTAAAGTACTTATCGAAGTCGTTTCAACGGCTAAATATTCACACCAGCCTATAGACGGTGCACAACGAGTGATATTACCGCCCCTGGTCACCGGTTGACCTTAGGTCACAACATAAATTACCAATATGGCCTATGGGAGAATAACGGGGTACCGCATAATTTGTTCCCCAAAATCACTTAGAGAACTTATTCTCCTACCATCGCCTTCCCTTTATCCCAACTAAATTGCACAACGCAAGACTTGACTCATCCAGGTCACCGTTTGACCTTAGGTCACCTGGAAAGGCGCTAATATCCATTTAATGAGCCGTCCAAATACTTATTCGTTGTTTACCGGCCGATTGTGTTCAAACTTATACAGAATGTTGGTGTCTATGAGAGTATTTGAACCCTGAAAGCATTTATCGATGAGGTCAATCGTTTGGCCCCATGAGGCCAAAGAGTGCACGCGATGTCAAATCTTGGGTACCGCATAACTTTGTCCTTAACCCGCGCCGTGCCGGGGGGAGGGGTGTTTAGAGACCCCCTCGCACCCTCAGGTTTTTCGAGGATAGCGAAAAAAGGGCGGCGCGCAGCGCCACCAATTTTGGCACACCTGTTCGGACATCAATTGCCCACATTATGGAAAAAATACCTCTGGTCATCTAAGGACAGGTCACCAGACCAGGCCACGTCACCCCACCTCCAAAAAAAAAATGTGGTTTTACCACAGTCACAGTTTTTGGATGATCGGTTTTACACAAACAGGATTTCATAAGGTCAAATATATCTACAATTTTATATCTTGCATTTTGTATATCAGCGACCTAAGGTCGGGTCAATTTCGTGACCTCCCCATTATAAGTCAATGGGGAAATATTATAATGCTTCCTATTCCAAGGATACGCAAGATATCAGTATAATTCCTTCTAGATCATGTTATTATAAGCCATTCTTGATGACCCAGTTGCCATTTTTGTTTAGTGACCCCTACAGGGTCAGCCGAGGTTATTCAAGGTCACCAATAGTTACCGAGCGGGGCGAAGCGCCCGTAAGGTTTCTCGTCAACTTACTAAACAAATTTACATTTGACCCGGCCCGACCCGGCCATACAGATGCTTTTCGGAAGCTAATAGCTTTGCAACCACTGCTCCGATTGAGATCGGGTTTTCACCATTGGATAGGACCATCAAAGCAATTTTGATATTGTTATGATGCGTTCTGATAAAGGTGGAACCACATGGTGTGGCACCCACAGACGTCTAAATGAACAAAAATCATTCTTGATAAAAAATGACTTCATTTATCTAAGCATTTCGTTTTGTTTTATACGCTGAAGCATGCCGCGCTCAGGACGTACTCCCTTTTGGCAGATTCGAGAAAGGAGATCATGTACAATTTAATACAACTTAATTTGTATATTGGCATGCATGGAGGCCTGGCAATTTTTAACGGGGACTAAAAGGACTAAAAGGACTAAAAGGACTATGTGTTACTACCACGTGTGCTCCCGTACCGTTTCATATTTCAAACCTGTTTTAGCTTTACCAGTGCGCGCCCGCTCGGTCATCGCCCAAAAAGGCGTCTTACTGGTTTTATGTCAATAACTCTCGATATAATGAGGACAGAGAAGTGAAACCGACGCCAATGTGTTTGTCTCGTCGAGGAACGTCTTCCCATATGCAACATGGTGTACTTGGGTCACCACCTTGACATGAGGTTAAAATTTTAAGTTGACCTAACCTGGTCAACCTTACTATGAATCAAACCGCCTTAACGAGACAAACACGAGGGCATCAACATTATTGCCTTGTTGTTAGAAGGTAAAAAGCTATTTGTGAAAAACTGTTTTGTAAAAAATTGAATTTTTGATATTTGATGAGCTCTGGGGCCTAAACTATTGACTTAAAACAGGCAAATTTGACCATGACCTCTGGTGACCTTAATATTAACTTGCATAACAATATATCAAGTACTTTCAAATGTATCTGTTGAGAGCTTTCGAACGCCTTTTCCGGCGTCTTTCTAGCTTTTTTCGTTTTCGAGTTACATGGGGGGTGTCTAAACACCCCTCCCCCGGCACGGCGAAGGTGGCGCCGAGCACCGGCACGGCGCGGGTTAAAGTACTTACCGAAGTCGTGTTAACGGCTAAATATTACCACCAGCCTATGTACGGTGCAAAATGAAAAAAAACTTGACCTGACAAAACTTGAACTTGAAAACAAAACTTGACCCCTTCAGGTCACCGTTTGATCTCAGGTCACTTGGAAAGGCGCTAATATATATTTAACGAGCCGTCCAAATACATATTCGTAGTTTCCCGACCGATTGTGTACAAACATACCTGCGGTGGGCTAAAGGGAAGGCGATGGTGGTAGAATGGTTTCTCTAAGTGATTTTTGGATAAACATTATGCGGCTCGGTACCCCGTCATTCTTCCATATTCCATATTGGTAACGTATGTTGTGACCTGAGGTCAACCGGTGACTAGGGGCGGCCAGATCACTCGTTGTGCACCGTCTATAGGCTAGTGTGAATATTTAGCCGTTGAAACCACTTCGATAAGTACTGTAGAGCAACGTTATGCTGTGCGGTACCCGAGATTTGACCTTGTGGGCACTCTTTGACCTCCCGAGGTCAAACGAATGACCTCAGCAAGAAATGCGTTGAGGGGTTGGAATACTCGCGTAGAGACCAACATTTCGTATAAGTTCGAACACAATCGACCGGTAAACAACGAATACGTATTTGGACGGCTCGATGGACATTAGCGCTGTTTCCAGCTGACCTGAGGTCAAACGGTGCCCTGGAGGGGTCAAGTCTTGCGTTGCACATTTTTGGTGGGTTGAAGGGAAGGCAGTGGTGATGGAATGGGTTCTCGAAGTTATTTTTGGCAAAAATATGCGGTACCCCGTCATTTTACCATAGGCCATAATGGTAACGTATGTTGTGACCTGAGCCCAACCGTTGATCAGCCGCAGTCAGATCACTCGTCTCAGGGTGCACCATCTATAGGCTGGTGGAAATATTTAGCCGTTGGAACGACTTCAGTAAGTACTTTAGGGAAAAAGTTATGCGGTACTCAAGATTTGACCACCGTAATGCACACGTAAATCCACCGTAAACAATGCGCCCTACACTCTGGACGCACAGCAGCCGGTCCGCTTGGTAGCAGTTGATCATCAGCGCCATCTACAATAGCTGCCATTGTGGTGCTCCATTCCCCCGATCTAACTGCGCAGTTGAGTTGCCGGTGTCCAAATGACCCCTACTCTCTGCAGCACACGTAGCGAAGGTACAGACTGAAATCACGCAGGTAGCTGCATATTGTATAACCAATTGTTCTGCTTTATCTGACGCCATTTTATCGCCTACAGGCCGGGCTGGTTCGACATGCCTGACATCTAGCGGCTTCCTCGGAAACTGCGTTTCGGCGAGCCGTTGCCGTAGCAGCGCCACCTCCGGACGCTGCCCCGGCTCCACCGTCTGCTGCCTCCGCGTCAGCAGCACGTCCAGCGTCCGGCGGCCCCAGCGTCGCCTCTGCACCTACCGCAGGCGAGTGACGTCATCATCACCGAATTTGTCGCTGCTGGCCAGGTCCGGACGTGGCCGACGCAGCCCGCAACGCTCACGCTCCAACCGAAACAGGTCCAAGTCGGGGTCAAAGAAAGTCCTAGCGTTTGCCAACGGGTCTCCGGTAACAGGGCCGCGAAGTCAAGGCGCCGGAAGACTCATTACACGACCAAGGCCAGCACGTGTGAATCTGAATGCCCTGCTCTCCAAACTTCGTCGTCGACCGACGGTTACGCGGTATGAGACATACGTGGCCTTCTGCTAGACTCGTCTTCAGAAAGGAAGGAGAGAAGCGCACCTCGTCCTCCTGTGCTTTTCTTGTTGTACCAGTGCTCTCGAGCACTGAGGACGAGGGCAGCCGAATATGTTTTTTAGTGGTGGAGCTGGCGCCCGACAATTTCATGGAAATCGTTTTAGTTTTCTTGACTGTGGAGGCTGGCATGCCATGATTTCATCTCGATTTTACAACCGTTCCATGTTTTTTGTTTGTTTGTTTACTTGCTGTTTTTATTTTGTTTTGGGTTAGGTGTACCGTGTAAGCAAACACTTTGTAATGGTGTAGTCGTCAACCGTGGTGCCCTTCTCGCGAAGCTTGAGTGGTACGGTGTGTCGTGCCATTGGTTTGATGACTATTTTAGGAGCAGAACACAGTCTGTGGCGTGCTGGAGTCGGTATATTTCGGAGTTGCTCAGGGCAGCATCCTCGGGCCAATCTTGTTCAACGTGTTCACTAATGATCTTCATTGCCATCTTTCTGACCAGTGCAAAATTGTTTCCTACGTAGACGACGGTGCTATCCTCCACAGCGCCCCTCCGCCAAGGGAGGGATTGGCAGCACTCAAAAACAAAGTGAAGAGCGATGTGGCCAGTCTTTCCACCTGGTTTAAAAACAACGGGCCTAACCCTCGCACCGACGGGGTCTGAGCCAATTTAGAACCGACGCGGTGGGGGGGGGGGGGGGGTGGAGGATAACTGCCTCCCCCCCTTAGAGATCTCGAAAACTACGCAACGTAGCGAGAATCAGAAAACGGCGTTAGGTAGGCCGTAACCAGTACTATATACAATTAGCTTGTGATTTTTTGATCAGGTCAATATTGAGGTCACCAGAGGTCAAAACAGGTCGAATCTTCCCATATTTCGACTAAATTGAGCATTGCTTCACATAATCCAGGCTATCTCGGTAACTAAGATAGCTAGGAACATACAGTAAAAGGCACTAAAAGGCCCTTGAAACGCTCTTTTTGGATCATGTCCTCACATGTCAGATAAGGTCAATAGTTGAGGCTCCAGAGGTCAGCAAATGTCAAAATGCTAAATTTCGCGATAACATTTTTTTGCAAATAACTTTGTATTTATATAAGCTAGAGCAACGCTTTTTCATCATGGTTTTTTTCTCTTCACGGCACATCGAATCATATATCGGATGACCTAGTCTTAAAGAAAATTGCAAACGCAATTCACCAAAGATACAAAATGGCATTCTCTTTAAAATGGCAATCTCAGAATTTCAAAATTATGGGTTTTTGACCCCTAAAATAAAAATAAAAATATTTTTGTTTTTAAATCCCCACAAAATAAAAATTTTCAAAGATATTAGAAAAACCGGAATATATGTGAGAGAACTGAGTATGGAGAATACTCATACCCAATTTCACAATATCTACATTTCTGACTGAGTGATGGCTCCCTAATTGTAAGAAACTGATGACGTCATTTTTTTAATGACTTCTTTTGACTTTTTTTCAACAAGATACGAACAAATGATTGCCTTTTCTGTATCTCTGAGCCAAAACTGGTCAAGGAACATGCCTTTTTATTAATTTATCAATTTCTAATTTTGAGGTTTTCTAAAGAGCAAAATCGCTGTTCTGGACGTGGTAAATCCGAGGTCATTCACTTGACCTGGAAGGTCATCTGTTGACCTGAAACCTACAAATCGCATAGTGTTAGATTCCTCTCATAACAGGCAACATGCTGGTTCTTACCGCATTGCTCTTAGTTGCTTGGTTTGGAAATTAACAGGGGGGCCTGTCAGGCCCCCCCCCCCGTAGGGCGAAGGTGAAGAAAGCTCCCGTAGGGCGAGGGTTAATGTAACCTGACGACGTGACCTTGAAAGTTAGGAGGTCAAAATTTACAGAAAACTGTGCAAAAATGTGCAAAATTGTTCAATGAATAGCTTTACGAAATTTTGCGGCGCTACATGGCGCTGTTTTTTTTCGCTATCTACGAAAAACCTCAGGGGGTGGGCGGATATCCGCCCACCCCCCGTCGGTGCGAGGGTTAAAGGGAATAGTACCCCTTGGGAAAATCGTATGGAATGATGGAAAAGAGTGTCCTGAAAAGAGTGTCATAATTTTAAAAATATTGATATTAATAGAAATGACGTCACAATAATCTTGCATCACCAAACCGAGATGTGAAGTCATACCGGCAAAAGTATATCCTTGAATCACAACATGTAAGCAACACTAACAACCTCGTTCGCTGGGTCGCGACTCGCGAGTATATTGGCCGCGATTGAAAATTTGTGAATGTGTACACTATGGCCTTGTATGAGTAGAGTTGGAGTGGCGTTGCGTGAACACACACCCATAATGGTCATGTGCATACAGAAATGTGATATACCTACCCACAAATGTGTTTAAATGCGTGTTCATCGGTGTGTGTTTTGGATGTAAATAAATGTGTGGATGTGCAGTTAATATTGCAGTTACCGGTACGACCCAC
The DNA here is from genome assembly GCA_036785665.1 of Chirona hameri. Classification (NCBI taxonomy): domain Eukaryota; kingdom Metazoa; phylum Arthropoda; class Thecostraca; order Balanomorpha; family Balanidae; genus Chirona; species Chirona hameri. The sequence goes on along the minus strand of JAXIVJ010016852.1, from coordinate 10,581 downwards.
CCATCAAAAGGTGTGCCTTTTCAATACGAGTGTCGCAATTGTTTTCAATTGGAAATCCAATGAAAGTTGACAAAGTTATAGCCAATAATATTTTGAGCTAAGAGTCACTTCATTGTAAACGAAAAACAAACTTTGTCAAAATTTCATCGATATATTGCAAGAACGCCGACCAGCCACTAATCAACAAATGCGTCTTATTACGAAGCATCTATTGGTAACTCAATTGGAAATTGAGTTGGATTCTGATTGGATTCTGAGCCTAAGATTTCTGATTTCTGAGCCTAAGATTGGCCCTCGCCGTTTTGCTCCGCCGTTTTAGCCTATTGTGCCGTAACCAGACAGTATCATACACTGTAACGCATATATAAATGTTCCTAATTTAACGTAACTTATTTTCGTCCTATTTGAATAAGTCAGAAGTTAGTAATTAAGTAATTAAGTAAAATGTAATATTTTGGACTTTTTTCTTAAAATCGCGTTAAGCACGAAAAGCCATCTCCTCTTGATTTTTTCTTTCTTTTTTAATGAAATTATCAAAACCGTAGGTTTTGACGAAGTCAAATACCAGAGGTTTATACTGGGGCAGCCTATTGGTGTAGTGACTTTGTATGTTTGTTTGTCTGTCTGTTTGTCTGAGGCGTTTGGCCACAGCTCGCTGACGAAGAGGCACAGCAACACGCGCGTGGCACCGTCCGATGCGCCAGTTCGGCCCCCAGGTGCCGGTGCTGGTGGCCGGTCGATTGGTGCCACGTGGCACGTGGTACGTGCCGCCACGTGGGACATTGCAAAATCCATTTGCCCACACGTGCCGCCCACACGTGTGGACGCAGGGCGACCAAATTCGGTGGGCGGATAGTCCACATGGGTGCGGAAAATCCTTTGCGGTTGCCGACCCCGAGGGGGGTAAACAAAAGCCCCCAGGGGGGTAAACCTTTTATCGCGTGGGGTCCTCGGATTTCGGGAAATTTTGATGTAGCGACACCAAATTTGGTACACCGATAGAGTTCGGCGAGTGACAGATGATGGTGCCGGTCGCCGCTCGATTGGTGCCACGTGGCACGTGCCGCCACGTGGCCATGCAAAATCTGCTTCCTCGTGAAATGATGGCTACGGTTTTGCCCCGGACCCAAACCCGATCCACCGAAATGGGTCCGCACTAGTCAAAACCGTAGGTTTTGACGAAGTCAAATACCAGAGGTTTATACTGGGGCAGCCTATTGGTGTAGTGACTTTGTATGTCTGTCTGTTTGTCTGTTTGTCTGTTTGTTTGTCTGAGCCGTTTGGCCACAGCTCGCTGACGAAGAGGCACAGCAACACGCGCGTGGCACCGTCCGATGCGCCAGTTCGGCCCCCAGGTGCCGGTGCCGGTGGCCGGTCGATTGGTGCCACGTGGCACGTGACACGAGCCGCCTCGTGGGACATTGCAAAATCCATTTGCCCACACGTGCCGCCCACACGTGTGGACGCAGGACGACCAAACTCGGTGGGCAGGTAGTCCACATGGGGGCGGAACATCCTTTGGGGTTGCCGACCCCGAGGGGGGTAAACAAAAGCCCCTGGGGGTAAACCTTTTATCGCGTGGGGTCCTCGGATTTCGGGAAATTTTGATGTAGCGACGCCAAATTTGGTACACCGATAGAGCTCGGCGAGTGACAGTTGATGGTGCCGGTCTCCGCTCGATCGGTGCCACGTGGCACGTGCCACGTCCTTTTCTTGTCCAATTCTATTTGACAGGCGTTCCTCGTGAAATTTATGGCTACGGTTTTGCCCCGGACCCAAACCCGATCACAAAGATGAGTCCGCACTAGTCAAAACCGTAGGTTTTGACAAAGTCAAATACCAGAGGTTTATACTGGGGCAGCAGCCTATTTGTGTAGTGACTTTGTATGTCTGTCTGTCTGTCTGTCTGTTTGTTTGTCTGAGGCGTTTGGCCACAGCTCGCTGACGAAGAGGCACAGCAGCACGCGCGTGGCACCGTCCGATGCGCCAGTTCGGCCCCCAGGTGCCGGTGCCGGTGGCCGGTCGATTGGTGCCACGTGGCACGTGGTACGTGCCGCCACGTGGGACATTGCAAAATATATTTGCCCACACGTGCCGCCCACACGTGTGGACGCAGGGCGACCAAATTCGGTGGGCGGGTAGTCCACATGGGTGCAGACAATCCTTTGCGGTTGCCGACCCCGAGGGGGGCAAACGAAAGCCCCCAGGGGGTAAACCTTTTATCGCGTGAGGGTCCTCGGATTTCGGGAAATTTTGATGTAGCGACACCAAATTTGGTACACCGATAGAGCTCGGCGAGTGACAGTTGATGGTGCCGGTCGGTGCCACGTGGCACGTGCCACGTGCCGCCACGTGGCCATGCAAAATCTGCTTCCTCGTGAAATGATGGCTACGGTTTTGCCCCGGACCCAAACCCGATCCACCGAAATGGGTCCGCACTAGTCAAAACCGTAGGTTTTGACAAAGTCCAATACCGGAGGTTTATACTGGGGCAGCAGCCTATTTGTGTAGTGACTTTGTATGTCTGTCTGTTTGTTCGTTTGCTTGCTTGTCTGAGGCGTTTGGCCACAGCTCGCTGACGAAGAGGCACAGCAACACGAGCGTGGCACCGTTCGATGCGCCAGTTCGGCCCCCAGGTGCCGGTGCCGGTCACCGGTCGATCGGTGCCACGTGGCACGTGGCAAGTGCCGCCACGTGGGACATTGCAAAATCCATTTGCCCACACGTGCCGCCCACATGTGTGGACGCAGGGCGACCAAACTCGGTGGGTGGGTAGTCCATATGGGTGCGGAACATCCTGTGGGGTTGCCGACCCCGAGAGGGGTAAACAAAAGCCCCCAGGGGGTAAACCTTTTATCGCGTGGGGTCCTCGGATTTCGGGAAATTTTGATGTAGCGACACCAAATTTGGGTAACCGATAGAGCTCGGCGAGTGACAGATGATGGTGCCGGTCGCAGCTCGATCGGTGCCACGTGCCGCCACGTGGGCGCTCCTCGTGAAATATATGGCTACGGTTTTGCCCCGGACCCAAACCCGATCCACCGAAATGGGTCCGCACTAGTCAAAACCGTAGGTTTTGACGAAGTCAAATACCAGAGGTTTATACTGGGGCAGCAGCCTATTTGTGTAGTGACTTTGTCTGTCTGTATGTTTGTCTGTCTGTTTGTTGTCTGAGGCGTTTGGCCACAGCTCGCTGACGAAGAGGCACAGCAACACGCGCGTGGCACCGTCCGATGCGCCAGTTCGGCCCCCAGGTGCCGGTGCCGGTGGCCGGTCGATTGGTGCCACGTGGAACGTGGTACGTGCCGCCACGTGGGACATTGCAAAATCCATTTGCCCACACGTGCCGCCCACACGTGTGGACGCAGGGCGACCAAATTCGGTGGGCGGGTAGTCCACATGGGTGCGGAAAATCTTTTGCGGTTGCCGACCCCGAGGGGGGCAAACGAAAGCCCCCAGGGGGTAAACCTTTTATCGCGTGGGGGTCCTCGGATTTCGGGAAATTTTGATGTAGCGACACCAAATTTGGTACACCGATAGAGGTCGGCGAGTGACAGATGATGGTGCCAGTCGCCGCTCGATCGGTGCCACGTGGCACGTGCCACGTGCCGCCACGTGGTCATGGCAAAATATGCTTGCCCAGCCCATACCAGTGGTCGCAGGGCGACCAAACTCGGTGGGCGGGTAGTCCACATGGGTGCCGAAAAACAAAGTTGGCTATTTCCTTCGAGGGGGGCACGTTGCCCCCCTTAGGGGGTCAACCTGTACGCATGCGGGGTCCTCGGATTTCGAGAAATTTTGATGTAGCGACACCAAATTTGGTACACCGATAGAGCTCGGCGAGTGACAGATGATGGTGCCGGTCGCCGCTCGATCGGAGCTACGTGGCACGTGCTACGTGCCGCCACGTGGCCATGGTAAAATATGCTTGCCCAGCCCATACCAGTGGACACAGGGCGACCAAACTCGGTGGGCGGGTAGTCCACATGGGTGCCGAAAAACGATACTGGCTGATTTCCTCGAGGAGGCACGTTGTTACCCCTAGGGGGGGGGGGGGTCAACCTGATATCCCAGGGGTCCTCTGATTCCGGATTTTGTTTTTGCGCTAGCCGCACCAAATTTGGTGCACCGATAGAGCTCGACGAGTGACAGATGATGGTGCCGGTCGCCGCTCGATCGGTGCTACGTGGCACGTGCCACGTGCCGCCACGTGGCCACTGCAAAATCTGCTTACCCAGCCGTGCCGCCCATACCAGTGGACTCAACGCGACCAAAATCGGTGGGCGACTAGTCCTCATGGGTGCGGGGTGACCTTGGAGGGTGGCAAAGGTGGCGCCCCAAAGCACGTGCGGCAGACACGTGCAATTTTTTTATCGAGTTCCTCAATTCGGCCGGCCATTACTCGCGATTTATGACAGCTAGCCGCACCAAATTTGGTATGTGTGGGTATGTTGTGGTTAGGGCTATCTGCTGCTATTCTTTATGTGTCACTGGGGTCCCGGGTTCGAATCCCATCGAGGGCATTTGCTTTTCCTATGCCTTTCTTGTCCAATTGTGTTTGTCGGCGCTCCTCGTGACGTTCCAACAAATGGCTACGGTTTTGCCCCGGACCCAAACCCGATCCACCGAAATGGGTCCGCACTAGTCAAAACCGTAGGTTTTGACGAAGTCAAATACCAGAGGTTTATACTGGGGCAGCAGCCTATTTGTGTAGTGATTTGTATGTCTGTCTGTTTGTTTGTTTGTCTGAGGCGTTTGGCCACAGCTCGCTGACGAAGAGGCACAGCAACACGCGCGTGGCACCGTCCGATGCGCCAGTTCGGCCCCCAGGTGCCGGTGCCGGTGTCCGGTCGATTGGTACCACGTGGCACGTGGTACGTGCCGCCACGTGGGACATTGCAAAATCCATTTGCCCACACGTGCCGCCCACACGTGTGGACGCAGGGCGACCAAATTCGGTGGGCGGGTAGTCCACATGGGTGCGGAAAATCCTTTGCGGTTGACGACCCCGAGGGGGGTAAACAAAAGCCCCCAGGGGGGTAAACCTTTTATCGCGTGGGGTCCTCGGATTTCGGGAAATTTTGATGTAGCGACACCAAATTTGGTACACCGATAGAGTTCGGCGAGTGACAGATGATGGTGCCGGTCGCCGCTCGATCGGTGCCACGTGGCACGTGCCGCCACGTGGCCATGCAAAATCTGCTTCCTCGTGAAATGATGGCTACGGTTTTGCCCCGGACCCAAACCCGATCCACCGAAATGGGTCCGCACTAGTATATATTTATGCACATGCAACACGACGAACGAGTACGAATATGCAGTAATAAGCGATAACATATGAATGCACATGCTTCCTAACGACACTCCTTGCATATAGCAACAGACTATCTGATTATATGTCAACCCCTTCACCCCATCAGCTGACAGTCGGTCTGGGCGGGGACGGCGGTGGGGACTCGTGCGGGACGACCACCACCGGCCCCGGCAGTGACTCCCGGCAGAAGGGCAGACGCCAGCTCCGCCGCACTCAGCTCCGATAGGATTCTTGCTCCGCTCTCCGATAGGATTCACTTCAGCTCCGCTCTTAATTCTTGTATTGAGTCTCGTGCAAATCATCATAACAAGATCCTGCAATTTCCAACACCTCTTAAACTTCTGGATCCGCCAATGAATATGGACTATTTGCGCTAAATGATGCCCCCCCCCCCCCAATTAAAAAAAATATGATCCTGAGTTGAATATGAATTGGTCGGAAGTTTTCACGCAAGAAAAAGAGCAAGTGCATACGGCGCTATGGACATCTAAGAGCAGCACATATTCAAGGAGGCCGTTTGCCCTGCATGCAGTAAGTCAGCGCAGCAGTCAGGCAACCATCGCCTGCTTCGGGCAGCCTACCCTGCCTCAAGCCAGCCTACTGCAGCACCGCAGAATCCAACATCACCTCGCCAGCTGGACCGCTGCAGAAGCACCTCTCACACCTTTCTAAATATGAGGCGGGAACCGGACACAGCTTCAGTACCAAAATCAATACCAGGTGAAGCGAATTCTGCAGCAGTGTCGGGTAGGCAGGACTCACACGAAAATGTCCATTCTTTATCTAAAAGCCAGCAACAGCCCTGCACTGCAGCCGAAACTTTACCCTCTGCCACTTGTCATCGCTGTTTCACCATCAACAAGAGAAAGCGGCACATCAAGTGTGACTCCTGCGGTCGATATTGGCATCTTACGTGCGCGCACCTCAAACGGACGGAGGCCGATGCCCTGGCGCGTTGGTGGTGTCCAAGGTGTGTCGTCATCAGGGACTGCACACAGATCAGCGAGTCGTCGCTAAATCTCGAGGCCGAACGCTCCCTCACCAGTCCCGTCACGCCGACACCGGATATCTTACAGGATGGCGGCGACCTGGCACCCTGCCTAGCTCGGCTCAGGCAGACTCGCCGAGTAATTAGACGTATTCCTAAGGGCGCCAGAATCCCCACAGCCGATGCCATGACTACCCTCATCGAAACCACAGTAGAACAAAATACTGAGACTACTTGGGAGAGGCTGCTTCTGTTTCCATCCTCGCGTTATATGTCCCGGAACGTGAGGCTGGCATAACTGACAACACGTCACTCACATCGAACATCAGGCGACAAGTAAACAGTTCTATGAGCTCAGCCGCTCCTAAAGACTCTTACGCGCCTTACGACGCCAGCACTCTAAAGCAGCCTTCAAGCTACAGGAAGCGGCGACGTCCGAAACCTGAGGAGAACAGCGAGCGTCTACAGCACGGAGTGGCAGCCAAACTGGAAGACGGAGACGTGCGCGGGGCCATTCGTCTGTTGGCCTCCAAGGACCAAATTGCTCAGAGCTCTCAGGAGATCATTGAGAGTCAGCAGCTCAAACACCCACCCGCCCCAGCCGATCTGGCTATGCCACCTGGACCCGATGAAACCATCGAACCGTGTCAGGTCACCAAGGTCGAGGTGGTGGCATCCATTGCCTCCTTTCACAACGGATCGAGCGCAGGTCTGGACGACCTCCGGCCAGCCCACCTCAAGGACCTGACCAGCCGATCTGCGGGAGAAGCTGGCGCGCGACTCATCACGGCCCTGACGGCCTTTGTCAACCTGGTCATCAGAGGTGACGTACCAAGACTGACACATGCTGCCTTTTTCGGAGCCGCGTTGACGGCGCTTCGCAAGCCAGATGGTGGCGTCAGACCGATTGCCGTCGGAAGCACATATCGGCGGCTGGCAACCAAGCTGGCTCTGAGGCCCCTCAGTGCTGAGCTGGGCGAGCAGCTGCGACCAACGCAGCTTGGGTACGGCACCACAGGTGGAGGCGAGGCTACGGCGCATTCAACACGGCAGTTCTCTCAAGATATCAGCGAGGACAGCGCCATCATCAAAATAGAAATGCGCAACGCATTCAACAGCGTTCGGAGGGATTACTTCCTGCGCCAGGTCCGAGAGCGCGCGGAGAAAGAAAGGCACTTAACAAGCGCCGTGTAGGTGCTCGGCGCCACCTTCGCCGTGGCAGGGCGTCTAAACGCCTCCCCCTTCTAACTCGTCTCTTATGGAGAGTAGACGGAATCCAAAATACCGTTCGATGGCACGTCACAAATCAGGTCAAAACTATTTAGGTCATTTTTGGGCTCAGGTCAAAATTGTGGTCACCAGAGGCCATCAAAGGTCAAATTTCCCAAGTACAGGACTTTGCTCTAGAACCCCCCCCCCCCCCCCCCCCAATATCTCGAGACCTATAGCTTTTTTTCCGTTTATTATAGCTAGGAATAAACGAAAGAAAAAACAATCTCTAGCTCATGACAAATGCAATCCCATTGGTGTCCTTCAATTGTATCTCAGGTTAATAGTTGAGGCTCCAGAGGTCACCAAAGGTCACGATGGCATTTTCGAGAAAAAACTTTTCCGTGAATAACTTCGTATCGGTTAAACATAGATCCATAATTTTGACACCATCGTGTTTGTCTCATCAATACGCGTTGAATCAATTATGGTGACCGGGTTAGGTGAACTTCAAAATTTGACCTCAGGTCAAGGTCATTTGGTGACATATGTAGGTCATGTTGCATATGGGGTGAAGCGACTCGACGATACAAACACAGTGATGGCATTCGCACGTCTTTATCTTTATTTTATCAAGAGTTATTGGCAAAAACAATGCTGGTAACCTCAAATGACCTCAGCTGACCTTTTAGAGGTCACTGAGAACTAATTGCACATGTGTCATCAAGAATGAGCTAAAATAACATGATTATGAAGGAATTGACCTGATCTAATGCATATTCTCTGAATAGGAAGAATTTGTATATTTCCCCATTGTCTCTAGAGAATGGGAGGTCACGAAATTAACATGACCTTAGGTCACCGATATATAAATCCGAGATATGCGAATTGTAGGTACTTATGACCTTATGAAATTCTGCAAGTTCAAATCTCTCGGACAAACTGTGGCATCAGCACGACCACTAACATTGTTTAGAGGTCAGGTCACTAGACGTGCCCTGGTGACCTGAGCTGAGATGACCCGAGGTCACTAGACGTGCCCTGGTGACCTGAGCTGAGAGGTAAGGTTACTACACGTGCCCTGGTGACCTGAGCTGAGGTGACCCGAGGTCAAACCGTTCACACTTTGTGGCTAATTGATGCCCAACAGCTGTGCCAAATTTTGCAACGCTGGCGCCGCCGTTTTTCTTCTATCTTCGAAAAACCTTAGGGGGCGTCTAAACGACCCCCCCCCCTCCCCACCCCCCGCCACAGCGCCTTTGTGTAATTTTTAGTGATAAAAATTGCACCTGCCTCGAAACTCAAAAAGTCTTAGTGAGAAAGCAGATAGGATAATGGGCATGCGCAGCAATGATTGCTGATAAATATCTGTGCGCATTATGGAAATATCTCCCCTGTCCCAACCATGGGCGTCGCCACCCGAGAGGCCAGGGGCCGACCCCCCAAGATCGCTCCGGACCCTGCAAGATTAGCAGGATTTTAATATGAACCCTATTGGTGTAGGGGGGGGGGGGCAATCACCTGGTCTTCCCACCCACTCCAAATTTTGTGTCGACGTTCCTGGTCCAACAACCCCCGATTTCCCCTACTCTGCCGTTAATGAGCAGTTGTTCAAAGGATATTGAAATTCATGATATTTCTGAAATAATTTAAAGATGCTTATTTTGGCTGGTAAATACTAAAACTTAGGAATATCATTGAATTTATCACTAAATTTTTATAAATTTACTAACAGGTAAGTATATTGTATTTTATTTTAATACCTATCAAGCGAAAAATGACAGAATTAATGAAATCAGGGTGGGCAAAATGTATTGACTGGGTGGGGAAGGTGGGGGGGGGGGGGGCAAAACGGCTCACGGGGGGGGGATTTGTCCTCCTCCCCCACGTTAACATGTAAAAATAGGCATTGAAACAAAATGAGATCATCTGCTGAAACTACTCGAGATAACAGTTGTTTAATTCTACGCAAATGCATATGCAGTGACGTGACTTGGACTACAGACGAGAGACGTTTGACTTAGACGAGAGACGTTAGACTTAGACGAGAGACGTTAGACTTAGACGAGAGACGTTAGACTTAGACGAGAGACGTTTGACTTAGACGAGAGACGTTTGGGCCTACTCGGGGTCTGGAGGACCATGCCCACTGGATGCTGGCCTCCATCCTGGAGAGGTGCGAACACTTCCAGGTGGTTCAGTTTGTGTCACTGTGCCAAAATTGTTAAGCTTGAAGATTTGCTTTTGGATATTTTCTCCCAGGGGCGAAATGAGTTTTCGGTGGTCGATTTTTTTTTAGCTAATGCCGCCTGGTATTCTAAAGAAATTGGTCAGAAAGTACGTCTCATTTCGGTCAAAAAGTACGTCTCATTTCGGTCAAAAAGTACGTCTCATTTCGGTAAAAAAGTACGTCTCATTTCTAAATGGGTTTTGCTTGTCGGTCCGTATCTTCTTAAGTAAAAGTTTGTGATAATCCGTCTTGCCATGTGATTTGCAGTCGGCATGCAACACAATCATAAATGTACACGTTGAATGGGATATAGCGCGCCAGCGACGTCCAGCGCCGTCTATAGAAGTGCTTCCGATTCTTACCGCTAGAGTGCTCTGATGGGCCCTGCAGCTACATATATGCATGTGTCGGTAAAAGCTACTCCACCAGGCTTCTGCTGATAGATCATTGGTTGTTTGTTATACCTCAGCAACAAAAATGAGTGCAAGCAAGCTGCACTTGCAGAAGGTTATTAGCTAACACAAACGATTTACTTTGATGTTGTATTATGAAGTTCTCGAAATTCTAGCATGGTTATGGAATATCAGCTTGAAAAAAAAATAGTTATCCTTCCTATTCTCAAGGTTTCTGAGGCACAGAAGCCTTCCAAAGCGGAGTGAGTCGTTTTATAAGAATCAGGAAGAAAGTTATATATGCAGCAGAGTAAATAGTTCCTCGATGGCCCACAAGATACGGCACTTTTAATGTGGAACGTGGTCCGCTAACCTCTAACGTTCAACTGTCGTGCAGTTTCGGTTGTTACAACGAACTCCGGTCTGAAGGTTACTCCGGTCAGAAGCT
>JAXIVJ010016851.1:0-27727 GCA_036785665.1 Chirona hameri | reverse complement strand
TGAGTTTGAAGGCTTCTTGAATGAAACTGATAATATTGTTGGGATGGTAGATACATTTTGTTACTAGCTGTGCATTTTTAATTCGATTTGTTATGTTCTGTGATCTATTTCTATATTTAGGAAATCCTTTTGTCGTCATGTGCTTTGTTGCTTGATATTGTTTTGCCAGGCTTGTATTAAGTTACTTGTTCCATTTTTAGTGTGCAAGACTAACTCCCAATATTGAATTGCAATTTTAATATAAGTACTTACCTTAAGGCGTCAATATACATTTTACCTATAACAATGTGTGTTTAATTGTTTGATAAATTTGGTTGCCAGGCTTGCATTAGGCTATTTTTTTACATTTTTTACCAATAACTCATAAAATTTCACATTCAAAAGTAAAAATCAAGTCAAGAAGTTGGTGTGGCACTGCCACACCAACTTTTAAGATGGTGTGGCCATGGCCATACCTGCCATACCGCATTCTCCGCCCATCAATATATGTCAAATCAATAAAAGTGGAAACTTACAAAGTCATAGGTATAAATGAGTTATGATCATTAAAACATTGTTACAGCAATGATATTTCAGTAGAAATGAGTATAGCCACTGGGACTGCATTGTATTTGCACAATTTACCATGCACACTTGAATAATTGTTAAGAATCATTACATTCGATTCCATGCGGGTTTCGATTCAATCACGATTCATGAATACAAATATATGGTGGTGAGTTTATTTTCTTCAATTCAAGCAATTTGTATTGAACGATTTCAATGGATTCAATGCAGAGGCAAATCAATAACCAGTCTGGTCCCCCCCCCCCCCATGATAAACAGGATTTTATCATTAGTCCTATGCGAAAGGGAAACTGGTGGAAAACAACTGGCTGCCCCCCCCCCCCCCCCCACACACACACACACTAAAAATTGCTGGTTATGTTTGACTAAAGCTTAGGTTAGACGAGCAATATCTCGACAACATTTCGGCAACCGATCGCTCGGCAACAGCTTCTTTTGCATAGTGTTGGTGAGAGTTGCCCAGGAATTGCTCAGCAACCGGCCGAATCTCGACGATCGCCTGCAACAGTTGGCCAACCGCCACTTGTCACCTTACGTGACGTCATCATGGTTTCGGCCAATGAGGGAAAAGTCGCCGAGTGTTGTCGAGATGTTCAATTTTTTTAACAATCTGGTGCAATCTGGTGTTGTCGACCTGTGTTGCCGACTGCCGTCGTCTGATTTCTGAACCGGCGTGACTGAAGATGGATCCTCCAGAGCCTGCTTCCAAGTATAATATTGGTCAGTTTTTAATTTATTTCTCCTCACTCATTTGCAGGTGTCTTTATGATGCTGTAGTGCATCGCCAGAGCGGTATTTGTGTGCAAATTCAGCCTTGAAATTGGTGCTTAGCAGACATGTGCACGAATCCCATTGTGAATAGATTCCAGGATTCTAGACCTAGGTTTTGTATCCAGAGCCATTGTGATCATAGGTTCATCATCTTCCAAACTCCAAAGTTACAAAAGTTGAAAAGTCGATTATTCTTGATAGCTGCGCCATATTGAGCACAATTATTTAAATGTACTATAAAACTGTCACATAATACAAAACATGACAAAAGATCACGCAAATCTCAATATTTATCATTTATAAGGTAGGACAATGACCCCAAGAACGTATATTTTGACTACAAAAACGCAAACACTCACCCAATACTCCACTCGTGCCTCTGAAAAAACGCTGAACAAATATGGGTGCGATCGGCAACACGACGAATTATCTGTTATCACGACGAATTCGTCGGTGATTCGTCGGTTAGCGAATATTCGCTCAGTTTGTGTTCGGCAACATCGCGAATCTGCAAACGAGCGAATTCGCTCTGTCGGAGCGCGAATTTACAAACCAGTCGTCGGGAGGGCTAATTTATTTTGCAGTTTGCCATAACGTCATCTGCAGTATTGCTGTATTTACTGCAGTATTGCTGAGTACTGACAAAGTTCGAAGTACCGTGATTTCTGAAAACAAGTGAAATAACCACACAAACCAAGGCCATATAACTACACAAACCAAGACACGGCCCAGCAGTGACAAAACCGGCGGATAATTGAGTTGTTACAGAACGCACGAGACAGCGAATTCGTCGGAGAACGAATTCTTTCGATTCGTCAGAGAGCGAATTCGTCGTGTTGCCGATCGCACCCAAAGGCAGACGCTGCGCTGCCGAAGGGTTGTCGGGAATCGCCCAGAGTTGTCGGCCGTGACGTCATTGTGACGTAAGCAAAAACGTGCAACTCCATTGGTCGCCATAGGTTTTGTTGGCTATTGCTGAGAATCACCCACAGCGTTGCCCAACCACCAGACCGATGGCAACTCTGAGCAACCGGTTGCCGAAATGTTGTCGAGATATTGCTCGTCTAACCTATGCTTAAGGTACCTGTTGGTACGTCACGTTATGCACAGTATGGTAGCATGGCATGTCACAGTGTCATATGGTAACATCAGAAAGGCAGCGTCCAGCGTCATTGTGCAACACAGCAAAATTTCAAAATGTGTTCTTATGAAGCCGTTATTATTAATAGGTTACCTATGTTAGGTTAAGTTTAGTTTAACAGCTTTATCAGAAGAAATACAGACATTTTGCTGTGGTGCACTATGCCTAAATTTATTCCGACAAAGTTGTTATTATTAATAGGTAAGGTTAGGTTGAGTTAAGCCTAGCGGCTTTGTCAGAAGAAATATGGGAATTTTGCTGTGGTGCACAATGCCGCTACTTTTCTGATGTTACCATATGCTGTCATACTGTGCATAGCATGGCACACTACCTTAGTCAAAGATTATCAATTGCATAAAAAGGTGACGCTTCTGTACCTACCCATAGGCGTAGGAACAGGGGGACAGGGGGCAGCCGCCCCCCCCCCCCCCACACACACACACATTTGGGATTTTAACATTACGCCTATGGGCATTGCATGGAAAGAATCGACAATTCAGAATGCCTCCGCCCCCCCCCCCCCCAACTTGAACATAGTTTCTGCGACCTTGTACCTACCAACAAAGTTTAAGTGAAGTTAAGCACATACACAGGCACATCAGTGGGGTTTACAGGCGCCACAACTACCAAGGTTATTTGGCACCCATGCTACATCCTCTGAAGAACACCCGATACGTCAAAGCAAGAGCCTGATGTCAACACTTGCACATATTTAGTATTTACTGGAAAGTCAGAAGGTATGTAAAATTAGTAGGCAGCCTACCGATTTGGTAAAGACACGAGCCATTCAACCTTTAACTCGGCTGACCAACGGATGACGTCACTGGCGGTAGCCGGCTCCTTCGTCGGCGCCGCCCTCACGCAGCAAACGTAGTCAGCCGCCAGTTACAGCTCGCTGTTTCGTACGGCCAGGGATTCACGAAGACGACCCATTAATTCCTAGCACATGCTTAATTGTATGATTCATCCCCAGTGAATTGCCAGATATGCTGTGAAACGTGCCATGACATGCCGTGACTCTGCCTCCAGTGACGTCACATCAAGCTTCGGGCTCAAACGAGGCGACTATAGCGGTGTCACCCCCTGCGAGGCGCAGTCCGCACACACATCTTGCGCAACACAAATCACCTCTGTGGCCTCTGTTCCGTACTTGCATATCTCATCGGAGCCAAACGGTGACACACTACCATTCTGTCTCCGTTGTAATTGAATAGCGTGTGGCGTTCACGTGCCGTTTCCCAGCCGCCAGGCTGCGCAGTGCTCATTATCGCTGTTATTGCGCACGTTTTGTTCCGTGAACAAACGAACTCGTTGTATCCTTTGCTTATGTTTTTACCTGCAGGATTATTTTAGAACTGCAGGATTATTTTGGAGCTGCAGGATGAACCGAAAGTTGGCTTCCGCATTGGAATAACAACATTATTCAGAATTGTGTTTTCCATTGGGAAACTTAATGATATCTAGGTGCGAGAATTATGACAGAGGTGATAATTTGCAAAGGTGTGGTACCTACTTGTCTGTCTAAAATTTGGCACCGATTACTCCACCGATGGCTATGGATTTGTCGCCGATTAGAATGGCAGTACGGTAATTTTTCCCAGCCCTGCGAGGGATTTTAAAATTGTCCGTGGCCCCATCAGAGCCGATCTCATTTTGGAATGAGATGGACGTCGGGAATCGGTTAGAACTATTCGGATGGGTTTGTTTCCGGCAGAATATTCGCATATGTTCATCGTACCGCATGGTAGTCGACATGCCTTGTATAGTGATGAATAATCTCACTCAGACATTTAGCAGCGGAACGCCGTGTCCCGCGTTACAAACTAAACGTATCTGGACGGGCCGCCGACGATTCATGGGAGCATGGCTTCACTCAAGCGCGGCTGGTTTTTCTTCGCGTTGACAGCCGTGATGACAATCGTACATACAAAACGGTGCTGTGATACACGGCCATTAATTCGGCAGCTGATCCTCTGCAGGTATGTACCTATATCCCGTGGATGTGCAGTGGTCGATGGCTTCATATCGATGGTCGCCGCGGCGCCTCCTACCGGCTGCCGCCTCGCGCGTCGCTCCTCCGTTTCGTCGAGTTTTAGTGCGGATTTAAGTGTTTGTTCACAACAAGTTTTGTCACTCATCAAGAAACATATTTTGTGGATCGAATACAGTGATTTTTAGTGCAGTTGTGAGACTTGTACAGGGCAAAATAGCCTTTTTCATCTGTCGAAAATCTCCCAGAACTTCAGCCATGGCCCTTGTCGAACGGCACCGTCCTTCTACCGTTCTCTACCCAGTTCTGCTCACCAATCAGCTCGCCGGATTTACTTCTACCCGAATCTCAACGTCGCCGCCGACGATCGCCCAGACGGGGCCGGGTCCGGCCCGCTCCGCTCCGGTCCCCGTCGAACGACGGACGGCCATAAATCTCCCGCCCGGCGCCCCGAGGAGGGTAGGAGGGGCGGAGTAAGGCGGCGCTACAGGGGGAGAAGGGCCGGCCGCATAGTCCAAGCACGTCGACTCCGTGCTATCTACGACGAGCACCACCATCGTCAGGACTACGGCCGAGCCCTGATCCCCCTGTCGGACCCTGGACTCGCCCCTGGCATAGAGGAGAGTCCAGTGGTCCAAACCCGGGGCAGACCGGGCCTGACAGCCGACGGCTGTCAGGAAGACTCTGGAAGTGACAGCTTCCGCCGTGTAGAGGGTCACCTGTCACCATCACAAGAACACCACGCCGATGTCAACCACCCAGTTCGACCGGATGGACCGGAGCGTCAAATGCCGACCAATCAAGATCCGCCGCTGCTTCGTGACCGACGACGTGACGAGCTTCTTCTGACATCTCTCAACGTCCAGTCACTTCTGCCCAAGATTCTCCCACTCCGTTGTGAGATATCTGACACGGGAGCAGACATCATCATCCTCTCGGAGACCTGGCTGAAGCCGCGTGTGCCCAATCGTCTCGTGGCGTTTCCCGGATATGAGCTGATCAGAGCCGACCGAGCTGGCGGTCGCGGCTTTGGGGGCGTGGCGATTCTAGCCCGCGATGGCTTTCAGATAAAAGCCCTACCCAAGCCTGAGCCTGACAACTCGACCACAAAACTTGAGACGCCCCGGCCGCCGGAGCTCACATTCGCGGCGGCTGCGGCCCCCCCTGGCCGGCCCGCCGAACCTGAGCCGCACCAGAGGTTTTTTCAACTGCAACCTGAGCCGCGTCAGCAGCCCCTCGCCTGCCCCGCCCCGGGCGGTGACGTCACCACCCCGCTCGGTGTCACAGTCGACCGACGAGACTCCCCTCCCTCAAGCAGCCCGACCCCTCCCGCCAGTGGCGCGGCCCCGCCTACCGGTGACGTCAGCCCGGCCCGGCCGGGTCGGGACGGCACGCCGAGAGCGCAGCCGCGCAGCGGTGGCCGACGGCCGCAGCGCCGGGGGGCGCGTGGACGGAGGGGGAGAGGAGGCGGCAACACTGGCAACGGCACCCGCATCAACACCTGTAACAGCATCCGCATCGGCTCCATCAACGTCCAATCACTGAAGCCCAAGCTCCTTGACCTAGCCAACGACCTGTATCGTCTGGATTACGATACCATCGCAATCTCCGAGACGTGGCTCCGGCCCAGCACTCCAACCAGACTGCTAGTCATCCCAGGCTACACCCTCCATCGTGCTGACCGCCCCGACAACCGCGGGTACGGTGGAGTTGCTCTGGCCACCAAACACACCATCACGGCATCTCCGCTCAAGCTCACCACCGATAAGAGCCCAGACAGCAAGCTCGAGTCCCTCTGGGCCGTCATCAAGCAGGAACGAGGACGCCAACTCGTGATCGGTAGTGTCTACCGCCCACCTCGACACACGGTCACGGCGCTGCAGGCGGACTTTGACGACTTGGAGCGCCAGCTGCAGCAGGTTTTAGCGAAGTGCCCGACCGCGTCCACGGTGATTTGCGGTGACCTGAACTGTGACCTTTTGAAGGCTGGTCACGACCCTGGCCGTAGGCGCTTAGAGGAGTTTCTCCACGATTACTAGCTATTTCAATCGGTAACATCCTCCACGTACGCCTCAGGCTCTCTGCTGGATGTTTGTATCGTTCAGCGCCGTGACATTGTTTTAGACTGCCGCACCGCTCACTGTAATTATAGCCCCCATAACTTTATCCGTGTCAGCATGAACATTCCCCGTGTTCGCCGTAAACCGACCGTCACCCGCTCTCGCTGTCTCAACCGCATCGATGGTGGTGCCTTTCTTCGCGACCTACAAACCGCTGATTGGGGGGGGGGGAGTTTTTTATCTCTACGACCGTTGCCGACAAGTGGTGCTCCTTCATGTCAAATTTTCTACCGATTCTCGACGCACACGCCCCGCTGCGGGATGTCAGGATTCGCAACCCCACCGCGCCTCCAGTCTCCGACCAGACTCGGTCGCTCATGGCCCAGCGCCGCGCAACCCTGCGCCAGGCAGGCAGAGGGTCCCCCGAGTACCGAGAACTCAATCGAGCCGTCCGGTCCGCCATTCGCCGGGACACACGTTTAGCAATAGGCCAGCGCATACGCGAGCAAGGCGCGCACACAGTCTGGCGGAACATGCGAGCCGTCATAGGCGACAAAAAGGCGGCGCAAAAGGTTCAGCCACAGGTAACCGTCGAAGACCTGAACGCGTTTTTTGTGTCTGTGGGTCCCCGAGTTGCGGCAGAAATAGCCGCTGGTGGCGCGGCCCCGGCCCCTGCCTGCCGCCTTCCGCGAGTCGGTGCCTGCACATTATTCTTATCCCCTATTGACCTAGTCTCACTTACTCGAACCATCGCCACCATGCGTAACTCTCCAGCACGCGGTGCGGACGGAATCTGTATCCGAGTCATCAAAGCCGTCCTCCCTGCTATCGGTGAAGTCATCCTTCACATCGTCAACTCCTCACTTACCCTGGCCGAATTCCCCGACTCCTGGAAACATTCCATCATTCACCCGATCCACAAGTCTGGCGACCCATCTGACCCATCAAACTTCCGTCCAATCACAATCATACCTGTCATCTCCAAAGTGGTAGAGCGGGTGCTGCAGAAGCAGCTCTACTCCTACCTATCCGACAATCATCTCCTCTCTCCTTCCCAGCACGGTTTCCGACCCCATCACTCCACAGAAACCGCGCTACTGTCCATCACCGATCGCATGCTTTCCGCCACCGATAGCGGGGAGATATCACTACTTTGCCTCCTCGACCTAAGTAAAGCTTTTGACGTCATCGACCACGACCTACTCCTGAACAAATTGCAGCAGCATGGAGTTGACACCACATGGTTCCATTCTTACCTCCACGGACACACCCAAAGTGTGTCATCAGGCGCCGTGACCTCTCGACCACTCGCTAACACCATGGGCGTTTTTCAGGGGTCGGCCCTGGGGCCTTTGTTGTTCAGCATCTTTGCTAACGACATGGCGTCGCTTTCTGAAGGTGGCGTGGTGCAGTACGCGGACGATACCCAGGTGCTTATCACCGGCAAAAAGGGCGACCTACCAGCGCTCATCTCCCGCTTGGAGCTAACTCTCGTCACACTGGATTCTTGGTTTCGCGCGAACGGCCTCAAAGTAAACACGGCAAAAACTCAGCTCATCGCTTTCGGTAGCCGCCAAAATTTGCGCAATCTGCCACATTTTCAGGTCACCTTCCGTGACGCAGCCCTCCAACCCGTGAAGGAAGTCAAAAATCTGGGCATCACTTTTGATCAAACACTGTCGTGGGACGCTCATGTGTCCCACGTCAGCCGCAGCTGCATAGGCATCTTGGCCGGCCTCTCCCATGCGCGCCACCTCTTACCTGATGGCATCATCACCACACTGGTCACTGCGCTGGTCCTCCCGCACGTCAGATACTGCATATCTGTATACGGCAATGGCACCCAGAAGAACCTGGACAAAATTCAAAAGATCTTAAACTATGCTGCTCGCACCATTTTCGGACGTCGCAAATTTGATCACGTGTCCGACCTGCGGGAAGGGCTAGGCTGGCTGACTGCCCACCAACTCGCTGACGCGGCCACGCTCAGCATGGCACACAAAATCATGGCGAATGGTGAACCGGACGTGCTCGCAGGCGCCTTCCGCACAAACAGCTCTGTCCGCGCCAGATCCACCAGGCAGGACCAGCAGCTGCACGTCCCCCACTCCAGAACTGAGGCCGGTAAGCGGAGGTTCTCCTGCAGGGCACCCGCCCTGTACAACGGACTCCCACCTGACATCTCGCAGCTGGGGCCGCCAGCTTTCACGCGCGCGGTGAAACGACACCTCGGGTCCGCTACTACGGACGACGGACACCCACAAGACGACTGATCTCAGTGACCCGTGTCTGTCGTGATATATGTGAATGTTGGTGGTTTTAGGATTTAGGCTGTGCGACTGTGTGCTCTCTTTCACTGCATGTCTTACTCCCCCACTCGATCCGGGGCTTAATAGCCACGCCAACTTGTGGATGCCCCGTGAAGTAAATACATACATACATCCCTCACCTGCTGGCGCCCAGCTGACGGCCGACCTTGAGCAGCTTGAGTCGGAAATACAGACCGTCCTGACGGACAACCGCGGTCTTCTCGTCTTAGCCGGCGACCTCAACTGTGACTTACGGGTGACCACTGGGAACACGCCCGGCGGTCATCTCACCAGACTGTTCCAGAAGTATTCACTGTCACAGACCATCAGTGACGCGACGTATCCCGGCTCCGGGTCTGTGCTCGACGTCATCGTTACCAACTGTGCAGACATGGTGGTTCGAGCAGGTGTGCGTCAGTGTGATTTTAGTGACCATCATTCCACTCATGCCCTGATGCGCATTCGCAAATGCCGCCCGACCCCCGTTGTAGTGCAAACCCGTAGTTGGAAATCCATTGATATGGACAGGTTCCGTGCCCGGCTCGGTGGCGTGGACTGGTCCCCAGTTTTCGTCACTGATAATGTGCAGCGGCAGAGTGACTTTTTGATCGACCAACTTACAGCCGTACTGGACGAGCTGGCCCCGGTCCGAAGAGTCCGCATTCGTAACCCCCACCCGCCACCCGTCTCCGAGGGGACCCGGCGAATCATGGCGGAGCGGCGCGCGGCCCTACGGCAGGGAGACCGCGCGCGGTACAAGGAGCTTAACCGGCTGACCCGCTCGGCTATTCAGCGCGACTCACGAGACAACATTAGACAGCGCATAGCTGAGACGGGCCCAGGTTCCATGTACCGCTGCGTGCGTCCCATCATCGCCAGCAAGAGGAGCGCCCAGACAACCACTCCCGACATCGACCCTGACACACTCAACCGATACTTCGCGGAGATCGGCACCAAGACAGCCGCAGCCGTTGCCGCGGGAAAACCGGCCGCTGCTGCGGAACTGCCGATCCGCCTACCTCGGGTGGGGTCGGACGGGTTCGCTGTCCGGCCGGTGACCGGCGCCGAGCTGCAGGACACGGTGGCCAGAATGAACAGTAGTGGAGCGTGCGGTGCTGACGGACTGTCCATGGCGTTCTTTAAAAAGTGTTGTAGTGCTATCTGGCATGTTGTTTTATGCATTGTGAACACCAGTCTAGCCACCAGCGTTGTACCAGATTCGTGGAAAGTCGCGGTTGTTCAGCCCATATACAAGTCATCGGGCTCCATCAGAGACCCTGCTAACTTCAGACCAATCTCACTCGTCCCTTGCTTGGCCAAAATAGTAGAACGTATTGTCCACAAGCAGCTGTATGCCTACTTCGATACAAACCATCTGTTCTCGTGCACACAACACGGCTTCCGACGCTTCCACTCTACCGAGACAGCACTGATAAATGTCACAGACCGGGTGCTTCAGGGCATGGATCACGGCGAAATTTCTCTCCTTGTGCTGTTAGATTTAAGTAAATGCTTCGATGTTGTCAGCCACTCAAAACTGATCCAAAAACTAGAACTCTATGGCGTAGATAGCTCCTGGTTCACAAGCTACCTTTCAGACCACTACCAGCATGTCAGATTTAGCACTCCTGATGGACGCCAGCGTTCGTCCAAGGCGGTTAGAAACCCAATCGGAGTTTATCAGGGCACATCGCTAGGACCCCTTTTGTACAACATCTTCTCCAACGACCTTAGCCTGTTTATCGATGACAATGTTAGCATCACCCAGTATGCCGACGATACGCAAATTCTCGTTACCGGACATAAACGTGACATTGCCGATCTCATTCAGCGCATGGAGTCGACCCTGTGTACTTTGTTCCAGTGGTTCACCCAAAATCAAATGAAAGTCAACTCTAGCAAGACCCAACTGATCGTTTTTGGCACTCGTCAAATGCTCCAGGACCTCCCAAAAACTTCCATCTCTGTAAACGGTGTGACTGTAGAAGAGATACCGCGTGTTAAAAACATAGGGATAGTGATGGATCGGTATTTGTCTTTCGAACCTCATATCAACCAACTGGCAGCAAAGTGCACTGGACTGTTGATTGGTCTCAGCCACGCGAAGCATTGCATCCCTCATGATGTGCTACCGACAATAGTGAACGGACTGGTGATTGCACTGATTCGCTACGGTATCGCTGTATACGGAAACGGTACCGCACAAGCAGTGACGCGCATACAAAAACTGCTCAACTTCTGTGCGCGAGTAGTATCAGGACGGCGCAAGTGTGATCACGTACGTGACGTATTACATGAGTTAAACTGGTTACCTGCCCAGGACCTCGTTATGTACCGCACACTATGTTTACTTAAAGTCATCATGACTCAGGGACAGCCGAGTGACCTTGCGCGCCACTTCCACACCGTTCAAAGTGTGAGGCAAAGATCGACCAGACAGGATGATCTACTGTCCATGCCTCGCATCAGAACCGAGTCAGGGAGGCGGCGGTTTGTTTATCGAGCCGCCCGAGCTTACAACGGCCTGCCGTCCGACACTAGGGAGACTAGTGTTGCGGTGTTCCGGAGGAGGATCACTGAACAGCTGGGTCTGGCACGGCGGCTATAGTGCGAAATTTTTACATGTGTTTTATGTGCGATGTGTGTGAATGCTGTTTCCTCCTGATGTATCCATGTCATTAACGCGAGCACATGAAAAGCCAGCACATAGCTGGATGGGCTTGAAATATATTCTATTCGATGGTCGATGCCACATAGGTCCGCGGCAGACGGGGTGGCAGACGGGGCGAAACTGCAGAGCTCTGGAGTTTTTCCCGCATCTCTGAAGTTTTTCCCGCATCTCTGTAGTTTTTCCCGCATCTCTGTAGTTTTCCCCGCAGCTCTGGAGTTTTCCCCGCAGCTCTGGAGTTTTCCCCGCAGCTCTGGAGTTTTTCCCGCAGCGACAGCGACAGCGACAGCGACAGCGACAGCGACAGCGACAGCGACAGCGACAGCGACAGCGACAGCGACAGCGACAGCGACAGCGACAGCGACAGCGACAGCGACAGCGACAGCGACAGCGACAGCGACAGCGACAGCGACAGCGACAGCGACAGCGACAGCGACAGCGACAGCGACAGCGACAGCGACAGCGACAGCGACAGCGACAGCGACAGCGACAGCGACAGCGACAGCGACAGCGACAGCGACAGCGACAGCGACAGCGACAGCGACAGCGACAGCGACAGCGACAGCGACAGCGACAGCGACAGCGACAGCGACAGCGACAGCGACAGCGACAGCGACAGCGACAGCGACAGCGACAGCGACAGCGACAGCGACAGCGACAGCGACAGCGACAGCGACAGCGACAGCGACAGCGACAGCGACAGCGACAGCGACAGCGACAGCGACAGCGACAGCGACAGCGACAGCGACAGCGACAGCGACAGCGACAGCGACAGCGACAGCGACAGCGACAGCGACAGCGACAGCGACAGCGACAGCGACAGCGACAGCGACAGCGACAGCGACAGCGACAGCGACAGCGACAGCGACAGCGACAGCGACAGCGACAGCGACAGCGACAGCGACAGCGACAGCGACAGCGACAGCGACAGCGACAGCGACAGCGACAGCGACAGCGACAGCGACAGCGACAGCGACAGCGACAGCGACAGCGACAGCGACAGCGACAGCGACAGCGACAGCGACAGCGACAGCGACAGCGACAGCGACAGCGACAGCGACAGCGACAGCGACAGCGACAGCGACAGCGACAGCGACAGCGACAGCGACAGCGACAGCGACAGCGACAGCGACAGCGACAGCGACAGCGACAGCGACAGCGACAGCGACAGCGACAGCGACAGCGACAGCGACAGCGACAGCGACAGCGACAGCGACAGCGACAGCGACAGCGACAGCGACAGCGACAGCGACAGCGACAGCGACAGCGACAGCGACAGCGACAGCGACAGCGACAGCGACAGCGACAGCGACAGCGACAGCGACAGCGACAGCGACAGCGACAGCGACAGCGACAGCGACAGCGACAGCGACAGCGACAGCGACAGCGACAGCGACAGCGACAGCGACAGCGACAGCGACAGCGACAGCGACAGCGACAGCGACAGCGACAGCGACAGCGACAGCGACAGCGACAGCGACAGCGACAGCGACAGCGACAGCGACAGCGACAGCGACAGCGACAGCGACAGCGACAGCGACAGCGACAGCGACAGCGACAGCGACAGCGACAGCGACAGCGACAGCGACAGCGACAGCGACAGCGACAGCGACAGCGACAGCGACAGCGACAGCGACAGCGACAGCGACAGCGACAGCGACAGCGACAGCGACAGCGACAGCGACAGCGACAGCGACAGCGACAGCGACAGCGACAGCGACAGCGACAGCGACAGCGACAGCGACAGCGACAGCGACAGCGACAGCGACAGCGACAGCGACAGCGACAGCGACAGCGACAGCGACAGCGACAGCGACAGCGACAGCGACAGCGACAGCGACAGCGACAGCGACAGCGACAGCGACAGCGACAGCGACAGCGACAGCGACAGCGACAGCGACAGCGACAGCGACAGCGACAGCGACAGCGACAGCGACAGCGACAGCGACAGCGACAGCGACAGCGACAGCGACAGCGACAGCGACAGCGACAGCGACAGCGACAGCGACAGCGACAGCGACAGCGACAGCGACAGCGACAGCGACAGCGACAGCGACAGCGACAGCGACAGCGACAGCGACAGCGACAGCGACAGCGACAGCGACAGCGACAGCGACAGCGACAGCGACAGCGACAGCGACAGCGACAGCGACAGCGACAGCGACAGCGACAGCGACAGCGACAGCGACAGCGACAGCGACAGCGACAGCGACAGCGACAGCGACAGCGACAGCGACAGCGACAGCGACAGCGACAGCGACAGCGACAGCGACAGCGACAGCGACAGCGACAGCGACAGCGACAGCGACAGCGACAGCGACAGCGACAGCGACAGCGACAGCGACAGCGACAGCGACAGCGACAGCGACAGCGACAGCGACAGCGGCAGCGGCAGCGGCAGCGGCAGCGGCAGCGGCAGCGGCAGCGGCAGCGGCAGCGGCAGCGGCAGCGGCAGCGGCAGCGGCAGCGGCAGCGGCAGCGGCAGCGGCAGCGGCAGCGGCAGCGGCAGCGGCAGCGGCAGCGGCAGCGACAGCGGCAGCGGCAGCGGCAGCGGCAGAGAGAGAGCTGCTGGAATGCTGTCACCAAAAAAACATAGATGTAATGCGAACCGAGTGCACCACCCGAGCATCCTCTGACCCGGCACTGAACACGCGCAAAAAGGTGCAGATTAGACATTATACAGAGAACAGTGCCTGTCCGTCCCCAGTTCAGACTTGCAACGGTCTCCCCAGCGATGTGAGGCGGACAGGTAGTTCCGGCGTATTCAAGCGGCGCCTCGGGGCGGCATTTGCTCGGCGGCCCTGATCGGGACTTCAGTGCCGATATGTTTGAATGACTGTGTGTGATTGTAGAATGTGTTTTACATTATCGTACAGGGGGTTTAGTTTATTTGCCATGTGAACGAGAATGCGCTTTTGCACAATGACATTGTATTGATTGTAGTATGTGTATGACACTGTGGCGTTAAAAGCCAACCTGAGTTGGATCCCACAACGATACGCAATACATACATACCTACACACATACATACATACCTACACACATACATACATACATACATACATACATACATACATACATACATACATACATACATACATACATACATACATACATACATACATACATACATACATACATACATACATACATACATACATACATACCTACCTACCTACCTACCTACCTACCTACCTACCTACCTACCTACCTACCTACCTACCTACCTACCTACCTACCTACCTACCTACCTACCTACCTACCTACCTACCTACCTACCTACCTACCTACCTACCTACCTACCTACCTACCTACCTACCTACCTACCTACCTACCTACCTACCTACCTACCTACCTACCTACCTACCTACCTACCTACCTACCTACCTACCTACCTACCTACCTACCTACCTACCTACCTACCTACCTGCATGCATACATACATACATACATACATACATACATACATACATACATACATACATACATACATACATACATACATACATACATACATACATACATACATACATACATACATACATACATACATACATACATACATACATACATACATACATACCTACATACCTACATACCTACATACCTACATACCTACATACATACATACATACATACATACATACATACATACATACATACATACATACATACATACATACATACATACATACATACATACATACATACATACATACATACATACATACATACATACATACATACATACATACATACATACATACATACATACATACAACTATACAACTCCAGACTGGTGTGCAGCTCGGACCTGGCCCGGCTCTGGCTCGCTATGTTCTGTTCCAGTGGCAATCTGGCTGTGTTACAGTGGTAATTGTTGTTAAACTCGCTTATTCAGCAATATTCGCGTAGTTACATTTGACCTGAAGTATTTGACCTTTGACCTTTGTATTGACAGGGCATATCGATTTTATTATACGTGGCTATGCTATATTGGGGAAATGTGTGACCGTTCTCACTTAACCACATTACCGAAAACAAAGGTAAAGAGACTTTCCGACTGGTCCTTTCCGTCACAAAAGGAAAAACGTTCCTCAACTTCCTTACTGCTGTTGAAAGGCGTAAAAATCGTTATGTGATTGATTCAAGCAGCCCGGTTTTTATCGGCGGTTACGACATGGCACGCCAGAGAGGCCGCCGATGCCATTTCCGAGTTGGTTTTTCCACCTGTGTCGATGGTGTTGGCATTGGTGCGCATCGGCTGGAGCAGTGCCTAACAGCAGCAGTTTATCGGCTGGAGGAGCAGTGCCTAACAGCATCAGTTTATCGTCTGGAGCAGTGCCTAACAGCAGCAGTTTATCGTCTGGAGCAGTGCCTAACAGCAGCAGTTTATCGGCTGGAGCAGTGCCTAACAGCAGCAGTTTATCGTCTGGAGCAGTGCCTAACAGCAGTAGTTTATCGGCTGGAGCAGTGCCTAACAGCAGCAGCTTATTGTCTGGAGCAGTGCCTAACAGCAGCAGTTTATCGTCTGGAGCAGTGCCTAACAGCAGCAGTTTATCGTCTGGAGCAGTGCCTAACAGCAGCAGTTTATCGTCTGGAGCAGTGCCTAACAGCAGAAGTTTATCGTCTGGAGCAGTGCCTAACAGCAGCAGTTTATCGGCTGGAGCAGTGCCTAACAGCAGCAGTTTATCGTCTGGAGCAGTGCCTAACAGCAGCAGTTTATCGTCTGGAGCAGTGCCTAACAGCAGCAGTTTATCGTCTGGAGCAGTGCCTAACAGCAGCAGTTTATCGGCTGGAGCAGTGCCTAACAGCAGCAGTTTATCGTCTGGAGCAGTGCCTAACAGCAGCAGTTTAGAGCACAGAACAACGCACAGCAGTGTAGCACAGCACAGCAGTGTAGCACAGCAGTGGCACAGTTAGAGCGTAGGGCGGCATACACGTTTTAATCAACGCTTGAGTTTGCTTTCGAGTATCGCGAGCGCAGTATGCCACAACCGCTGGCTGGCAGACATTTATTTACGGAGGATTTTCTAGTACTAAAGCGGATTTCTCGTACCGAACGAATGACGGGTAGACTGAGTATGCCGTCAGAGCGTTACATGACTCAGTGTTGTATAATCGGCGCCGCAGAGGCCGGCCGGGATGACGCAATGTTACGCACTGTCTAGCTGGTGACAAATAAAGTCGTTTCGCGGCTGGGTTGTGTAATGGTTTTGGTTGAAATGTGAAATCGTTTATCGAGCTTCAAAAGTGGTCAGATCAGGATTTATAGACGGTAAGTAGATCAGTTAAGCAAATTGCCCTTTTCCGGTTCGCCCGACGCTTTTCATTTTGTTTATGGTTCAAATGAGCCTTTCCGAAAATGAAGACGAATTCTAAATAATTCATTTATTTCAGTGTTTTTTTTTAAAGTTAGCGCAATCGCAACACATCATTGAAGGCCTCGAATGTAGTAAATCATTGAATGCTGATAAACCACCAAATATTTTATAATGTTAAATATTTTAGGATATCTATTATTATACGTTTGATATGTGATATGTGTTTTATGATCAAATGTGTGATTGTGTTAGCACAAACTTTAGTATCCATGTATTTGACCTTACGCGATTTGAGTAACAAAGTGTTATAGGTACTCAAATATCGACAGTGTATACAGGGTATTCGCGAATGAAAGACCACAAAATAAACCAGTCACATACACAAATAAAATACTATTTTTAATAATCACGTACCGAAGTCTATTGTAGACATTTTGACATTTTCTTTCATTCCCATTTTGAACACGTGGGCGAGCTTTTGTGGTCACAATGAGCCATTCTCTCCCAGGAAGGGCTCCTGGGAGTTCGGCACTTTCAGCCCAACAGCACGTTTACCAAGAACAGGTCAGTTGGAGTGTGCGAAAGCATGAGAAACTGAAATCGATGGGTGGGGCTTGGAAACCGTGGGGCCTGGAAACCGTTTCGGCAACAGTTGCATACTCACTTATCTCACTGTCACGTGAGGGAAGCGTGTCACAAGCAGTGATTGGCATCGTCACTAAAAAATGTAGTTCCGTTACTCGTTACTCCGTTACTCATAAAAGTAGTTCCTTTACTCGTTTCTCTGTTACTTTGCGACAAATTTAACGGAAGTTACTTTAGTCCGTTACTCTGCTACTTTAGTTGAACCCTCACCAGTGCAGGGGGTGGATGCCAACCCAACCCCCTCAGTTTTTCGGGAATAATTCGCGCGTCTTTATCAACCGATTGTGATGCAACGTTCAGTACCCTACTTTATAACAATTTGACACGTACTCTGAAAATGTCAAACCTCTACTGCCCATGACCCGTGACCTATGACCTGTTTATCAAAGTCATGTCAGACGCAACTGGCGTCCCGTAGTATCGGTGCTTGTTACTTGAGCCCTTTCCGAGTGTTTGTTGTTCAGGAACATATGAACAGGTTAACACAGGTGACATGTATGGTTTCCACTGAGATCATGACCTCCGTTGACCTGAGATGACGTTTTTGGCGTCTGGAAGTTTCTAGGGCATTTTGTGACGCCGATTTCAAATTTGGCATCCATTTTACATAATAATATGATCCATGGAGTCATGTTCCTACACAGGTCAACTGAGGTCACTGAGCTCAGATGGCCCAAGATGACGTTTTGACCTCCCGTGGATTTTAAGAACATTTCACGCAGGGGCGTAGGAATTATGTTCAAGTTGGGGGGGAGGGGGGGGGGCAGGAGGCATTCTGAAGTCGATTCTTTCCATGCAACGCCCATAGGCGTAATGTTAAAATCCAAAATGTGGGGGGCTGCCCCCCCCCCCCCCGCTCCTACGCCTATGATTTTACGGCTAAGTATGCTTTGCAGATCTCAACCAACTGTACATAATTACAAAACCAAAACAGCCGTCTGTGTTGTACAAGAATGAATGCGGATATCTAATAGTGATATTATATCAAGGTCAAAAGTCAAATCAAGTCATCAGTTCAAAAATCAACAGGGCCCTAGAGTTAATGGAAGTGCATTACCGATGTGGCGTTTCGGTAGTTGGTTTGGTCGGTTCGGTGGTACTCGGTCTCAAACTCGGTTAAGACAAGCGCACTGCCGGCGCACAAACAACCTGCTCGATGTCGCAGGTGGCTCTGTATTCATCCTCGGGCCTCCCTCCGAACACCTCTGTCTCCGAGGGGGGATGCTGGTTGCCCGTGTCCTGATTGGTCGAAAGGCTATACCTGGCGGCTCTCTCGTGGTGAGTGTTTGAACCCGCTACTGCGGGACAGCCTGCTGGTCCAAAACAGCGGAAGTGGGGGGGGGGGGTGTTACAGGGCCTATTTTAACATGTTAACTGGGGGGGGGGGGGGGGCAAATGCCCCCCCAGTGAGCCATTTTGCCCCCCCCCCCCCCCCCCCCCAGTCAAGAAATGTTGCCCACCCTGATTTCAGTATTTCCATGTCATTTTTCGCTTGATAGGTATTCAATTAAAATAAAATATGTTTACCTGGTGATAAATGTATACAAATCCAATGCAAATGTCATGATATTCCTAAGTTTTAGTATTTCCCAGCCAAAATAAGTATCTTTACATTATTTCCGGAATATCTTGAATTTCAATATCCTTTGAACATCACCCATTGGCGGCAGAGTGGGGGAGAGGGGGGTGTTGTCGGATCAGGAACGTCGCCACACAATTTGGAGTGGGTGGGGGCAACTGCTGAGCCGATTGTGTTCAAATTTGGAGTGTGGTTAGGGATCTCTCAGCCGCCACATTCTCACAAGTCAGGGGTGGGGTGCTTCTGCACGTGCGCACGTGTGCACCACGTATTTGTATCTCAGAAACTACTTCCCTGATCGAGTTGAAATTCACCATACATTTCCTTTGCGTTCGCTCGTTCATCGCCAACTACGGCGCCTTACTGGTTCGGTAAAAACAGTTATGGAAGAAAAATGACGAATGACCTCAGGGTGAATAGATTTTACATCGTGGAGGTCACAGGATATAAATACCACATGGATCTTTACATTGGCAGATCCAGAACGGGTGGTTGTAGGGGGGGATTCAAAAAAGTGTCACACAATTATGAAAACGCATCGGATTTGGCTTGCTTATGCATTGATAGCTGATTTAACCTGCGCCGTGCCGGGGGGGGGGGGCGTTTAGACGCCCCCCCCCCCTCCCACAGGTTTTTCAAGGATAGCGGGAAAAAATGGCGGCGCGCAGCGCCACCGTTTTTAGCATAGCTGTTCAAACATCAATTGTCCACATTATGCTAAAAATTACCTCGGTTCATCTCAGGTCAGGTCACCAGACCAAGTCACGTGACCCCAGCTCCAAAAAAGCTTGTGGTCACACCATAGCCACAGTTTTTGGCCGATATACATCGTACTTACAGGATTTTATAAAGTCCTAGGTACTTACAATTCGTTTATCTCGGATGTTTGATATCAGTGACCTAAGGTCGGGTCAATTTCGTGACCTACCCATTATAAGTCAATGGGGAAATATTAAAATGCTTCCTATTATGAGGATACGCACGATATCAGCCCAATTCCTTCTAGATCATGTTATCATAGGACATTCTTGAAGACCCAGGTGCAATTTTCGTTCAGTGACCCCTACAGGGTCAGCCAAGGTCATCCGAGGTCACCAACACTTGTGTGTCAATAACTCTCGACAAAACAAAGACAGATAAGTGAAACTGCCACCAATGTGTTTGTATCGTCGAGGCACGTCTCCCAATGTCCAGCATGATCTAATTGGGTCACCACTTGACCTTGACCTGAGGTCAAATATCTAAGTTGACCTAACCTGGTCACCATGAATATGATTCGAAGTGCCTTGACGAGACAAACACGATGACGTCAAAATTATTTCCTTATCATATTCAGGTAAAAAGTAATTTGTGAAAACTCTTTTGCTAAAAAATAGTTTGTTTACATTTGATGAGCTCTGGAGCCTAAGCTATTGATCTGAGCTGAAATCTGAGAACACGTCGCGATCCGTGTCGATTGAATGTTTCAAGAGCTTTCCATTGTTTTTCCCCGTTTGTTCCTAGCTAGCATAGTTCCTGTGATATCTGGAGGTTTCTGGAGTGAAGTCCTAAAAATGGAAAATTTGAACTTTGATGACCTCTGGTGACCTCAATATTGACCTGTTAAGAACATGCCGAAATAGCTTCAAAATGCTTTTGGACAAGCTTTCGAACGATGCTTTCGGGCTTGGTGTACGTCCAATACGAGCCGAGTTCGAGGGGGGGGCGTCGAAACGCCCCCCCCCCCCTATGACCTCGAAAACCACGCAACGTAACAAGCAAAAAACGGTGTTAGATAGGTCGAGACAAGCTCTATGGAAAGTATATCGGTATTCTTTTAGGTCAGGTCAATATTGAGGTCACCAGAGGTGATCAAAGATCAGATTTTACAGTTTTAGGACTTCGCTCCAGAAATCTCCAGATATCACATGAACGATGATAGCTAGGAACAAACGAAAAAGTAATGGAAAGCTCTTGAAAAATTCAATCGACAGGGTGTCCTCAGATTTTAGCTAAGGTCAATAGTTTAGGCTCCAGAGGTCATCAAATGTAAAAAAAAAATTGGAAAAACTGTTTTTCACAAATAACTTTTTACCTAATAAGGATAAAGCATTACGTTTGACGCCATCATGTTTGTCTCGTCAAGGCGCCATTTGAATCATGTTAATGTTGACTAGGTTAGGTCAACTGAGAAATTTGATCACAGGTCAAGGTCAAGTGGGGACCCAATTAGATCATGTTGCATATTGTGGGACGTGTCTCGACAAGACAAACACATTGGTACCGTTTTCACTTCTCTATCGTCATTATGTCGATAGTTATTGACAGCACAGTGTTGGCGGTCACGAAATTGACCTGACCTTAGGTCACCGATATAAAAAAAAAATCCGAGATAAAAAATTGTAGGTATCTATCATCTTATCAAATCCTGCAAGATTGAAACCGATCGACCTAAAACTGTGGCTGCGGTACTACCGCAAACGTTTTGGAGGTGGGGTCATCACCTGACCTGGTCTGGTGACCTGACCTGAGATGATCCGAGATCAAGAATTTGACATAATGCGGGTAGTTCATTTCCGAACAGGTATGCAAAAAACGGCGGCGTGCAGCGTCGCCATTTTTGCGCTATCTGCGAAAAACCGGATGGGTGGGTGGACTTCGCCCCCCCCCCCCTCCCTCCCCGTCCAGGGCGCGTGTTAAAGTTTACTTTCCTTAATAAAAGTTGCTGAGATTTTCTTCTATATCAGGACATGTCAATCTTGCGCCGATTTCAGGCGGTTTGGGGGGGGGGCAATTGCCCATTTTCCCAACCCTAGATCCGCCACTGGATCTTTGTATTTTGCAAAAGATGCGGGACTCTGGGGAAAATTGGGCACATTTGGCCATTTACTGTGGATTTATATGCATTTTCATGTTTCCCCAATGACTTATAATTGGGAAGTCACAAAATAGACTTCACCTTAGGTCACCGATATAAAAATCATCCGAAATAGCAGAATTGTAGGTGTTTGTAACCTGCTTAAATCCTGTGAGTATTCAACTGATCGGCCAAACAATGTGCTACGGCGGCACGACCTCACATTTTTTGGAGGTGGGATCACTAGACTTGACTTAGTGACGTGACCTGAGGAGACCCGAGGTAAACAAATTAACAGGATTTTGGCAATTGATAGGCAAGCAGTTGTATCAAAAATGGCGGCGCGAAACGGCGTCGTTTTCCGCTATTTCCAAAACAAATCTAAGGGATGGCATCCGCCCCCACTGGCGGATCCAGGGGCGGACATCAGGGGCAACCCCCCCCCCCCCCCCCACACACACACACACACACAAGAATCTGGGGGGGCATGCAATACAAGTATTCCCCCCCCCCCTCTCCTACGCGTTCTCTGCACTGACCGTGAAAAACAATGATCTTAGAAGAAAACTTCATGAAAACGGAAGTTTTTTATTTTCTCAAGTGATTGAATTTGAAGTTTGTATATATCCCTTGCTTTCAATGATAGACAAAACAGCACACCTGATGCAATTCATGCAGCCCCGGTGACACGCGCCCCGCTGGGAGGGGGGGAGGATTTGCCCCCTCCCGTATTTTCTCAATAACTTTAAAACTGTGATAGATATCAACGTGAAACTTGCAGTACCTTATACTACACCAATTATAAGTCTTCTCACTAAATTTCAATGAAATTTATGTAGTATTTTGGGAGATAATAACGTTTTAGTGA
Organism: Chirona hameri; assembly: GCA_036785665.1. NCBI lineage: Eukaryota > Metazoa > Arthropoda > Thecostraca > Balanomorpha > Balanidae > Chirona > Chirona hameri. Next base: position 4,969 of record JAXIVJ010016851.1, on the reverse strand, counting down.
CGTCATGTCATGCCATTTTTGGTGGAAAAACAATAAATGTTGGGAAAATCGTACAAATAGAGTTTCAAAGCAAATTGCAAATAAAAAGCGTCAAAAGAAAGGAAATTACATTTTCTTCCAAATGGCTGTCTCGGATTTGTGATTTTTTTTACCCCCCCATTTTTTTTCTCGGAAAAATGTCCACAAAATCAATTTTTGTGAATTCGAAAAGTGAATTTCTTAAGCTCGAATGCCAAAATCAAGTGACTGGCCCAAATCCGCGGAGGAAAAAAATGGGGCACCTTTTTGCCACAAAAAGGTGCCCCCAAAAATGGGGATACCTTTTTGCCCCCCCCCCCCCCAGTGGTTTTCCCTTAAAATAGGCCCTGGGGTGTTACCGGTACGACCGAACAATGGAGGATCACAGGGGGCATCACGTGCTCGAGTGACCCGACTACGACTCTGTTGGTGCTGACTCAGGCGGCTGTTGCCACCCGGGGCGGGGGGGGGGCTTGGGGGGTTTGGGAGGGATTGGTATGACCCCTGACGTTTCGTCCCTAATTGAGCTAGATCTTCGATTTAAACACGAGAGTATTGCTTGTGATGAGCGGATGCGGTGATACCCGACTTTAAGGTCCTGGGTCATTATGTGACGTCTGAAGTCATGTCAATGACCCGGATGTCATCCAAATCGTGTGTGAGTAGTGATTTACTTCTAATCAAGCTCGAATCGTGAATCAAAATGCTGCACATGTCATGCCGTTAGAGGAATGCACTTCTATTACCTATAGGTCCCTGTTGATCTTTGACCTGATGACCTGATTTGACATTTGACCTTGCTCTAATATCACTATTAGATATCCGCCTTCATTGTTGTAGAACACAGACGGCTGTTTTGTAATTATGTACAGTCGGTAGACATCTAGCATACTTAGCCATGGAATATTCTTAAAATCCACGGGAGGTCAAAACGTCATTTTAGGTCATCTGAGGTCAGTGACCTCGGTTGACATGTGTAAGAACATGACCCTAGTGGAACATATTATTATGTAAAATGGATGCTAAATTTGAAGTTACAAGCATCGATACTACGGGACGCCAGTTGCGTCTGACATGACCTTGAGAAACAGGTCATGTGGTATGTCAGTCAACAGATCCCAGTGGCAGTGGCTTACCGAGCATACGGTTATTCAGGGTATGCCCTGGCCCATTGGACCCGAGGCGCACATGCAAAGCTGGCGCCCCTCCGATCAGTGACGGCCCCCCTCCGGCCAGTGACGGCGCCACTCCAGCCAGTGAGGACGCTACCCGCCAGTGACGGCGTTCTTGCGGCCAGTGACGGCACCTCCGGCCAGTGAGGGCGCCCCTGCCACCGACGGCGCCCCTCTGGCTAGTGACGGCGCCCCCACCGGCAAATGACGGCGACCCCTCCGGCCAGTGACGGCGACCCTCCGGCCAGTGACGGCGCCCCTCTGGCCTACTAAAGACGTCCATATTCATAGATAATACGATGACAAATAACAAAATTCGCTAATATTGGTGTCGCCCCCGTCGATCCCGTGGCGGGCCGGGACGAATTTTTCCAAGGCCCGCCGATGGATTTGAACCCCGGTCCCCGGTACAGAAAGCAAATGTCTTACCACTGTGCCAGATTTCTCCCCCGAAGCACACAATATCATAACAGCATGCGTCATTTGCGAATTTTGGCCACTTTCGGAATCTATACTGAAAATGTGTGTCTATGTTATCGAAATATATTGCTTTCGAGAAGAAATTTGTTTGGGGGTATAACGTGGATAATTTAGCCACATATTTTTTAGCAACAAAATAGCCGAAAAGTGGGGCGGCCTTGGCCGCTCAGTCCTCTTGTTCCTATGCTTGTGACATTTCGCTCAGGTCAATATTGAGGTCACCAGAGGTCATCAAAGGCCAAATTTCCAGTTTAGGACTTCGCTCCAGAAACACCCCAAATATATCAGGAACTATGATAGCTTGGAACAAACGGAGAAACGCAATCAAAAGCTCTTGAAAAATTATATCGCTTAGGTACCCTCAAATTCTATATAAGGTCAATAGTTTAGGCTCCAGACTCCAGAGTTCAGAGGTAACCACAGGTCATGTTGGCATTTTCTTCCCAAAAAATGTTCGTGCATAATTTTGTACCTAATACAGATATGGAAATAATTGTAACGTCATTGTGTTTGCCTCGTCCAGACGATCCGAATTATACTTATGGTGACCGGATCGGGTCAAGTTCAAAATATTTCCTCAGGTCAAGGTCATTTGGTGACCCAGGTTGGTCATGTTGCATATGGGGAGACGCATCTCGACGAGATAAACACTGTGGTATCCGTCACACGTCTCTAGCTAGCACGTCTAGTTCTCCACACGTCTAGATTATCTTTCCTCTTTCTCTCCCGTGTGTTCCTTGCATTTCCAAAAAATTCAGAAGGCACATTCAAAACCCCCTCTTCCCCAGCACGGCGCGAGTTAGGCCTAATACACAGTGCTTGGATCCTTGTAAAATAAAACGCGCGTGCATCAGCGTTGTCAGCGCCAGGAGGAAGCCAAATACAGTTCAGTAAATTACGGCCTTACCATTTATGTTACTGAAATATTGACTAACACGAGAGTATTTTGTTTTGCTACCTCGCGTATTTCGCAATATCACGTAAACTACCGCCAATATCGTCCCCAAACTTTCAGTACCCGCATTCACATCAAGCACCGCTCACTAAACGGCTAAACGTTTTAGCAATGCCAAGGGCAAAATGTCAATGCCTCTTGCCGTTTTCGCACATTTCGAACTCCAGATCACGTTAACATTTCATTCCAACTGGCAATTTGTGAGTTTTAGTTGGGGAGAGGATAATAAGATAAGATTATTTTTAAAATTTCTGCTGAGCAATATAAGTTCCATGAATAGAGGTAATTCGTCACGATTCGCAATAAAAAGTCCATCTGAAGATAATTCGAAAAAAACATTTCCGGTATCCATATCTCTAATTCTGCACCTGCAAATGGTTTCGCAAACTTGTACGAACAGTCCGTACAAGTTTTTGTAGGTTCGCCAACTTGTACGGACACTGTCCGTACTGTCCGTAGTGGTGGCGACGCCCATGCAGTCATGCATAATCACAGGGGCGGCGCTGGGCCCTTGAGACTAGGTAGGCAAGGCAGCATTGTCATACAAACGTACCCAACAGCCCAATTGTATTGCCATACCTACACCAGTAACACACGTGGATTGGCAAAGAGCGAGCGAGCACCTGGAGTTCAGAGCCAGGCTAGGTCGGAACGCAAATACAAAAAAAAAAATCCGCTAGTTGATGCAAGACCTTGTTTCGCTTTTGGCGCTAGCTCGCACTATGAGCAACACGAAGAACGTCATGGAACACAACTGAAAGCAGGCGTCACAAAACCGCGAGAAGATTATAGGTGGCTAAGCTGCAGTTCTTAAAATATTACCTAGATGGCGCCATCATCGTTTGGAATAATAGTTTTTTTTTTGTTTTAGAGAAATAATAATTGAACCCCTATGTGGCAAGCTACTACGAGCCTAAAATAATAATTGGTATTGCAGTCATATTTATTTTATGAAGTTATTGCGCTTAAAAAGGGTATACTCTTCTCGATTTTCTAGTGGATTTGCCTACCTTACAGAAATTGTATACTGCAGGACCCAATAGATTGCTGCACATGCTGGTCGAGAATCTAGTAGGACGAGGTAGGCAAGCTTAGGCAAGGGTTTTCTTACATTTGCGTTTAATTTATGGTTTCGAGAAAACAAATCTTGTAAAATTTGCCAAATTTGCTCCAAGATAGGTCCATTCCGATTGCAGAAAACCATATTAATCAATATGAAAAAAGTGAAGTGAAGAGAAGAGAAGATAAATATCGGTATCGGAAGAAGGCTACCGAACTGGGTAGGCATTGCCTACCTTGCCCACATGGGAGAACCCCCCCCCCCCCCCCTGCATAATCATAGCTACTATGGATCAACGGTCAGCTATACGTATATTCATATGTTTATAGAAGTTGTGTTTCTCCGGTCGGTGCATCCTAGCAAAAAAAAAGTCCTATAGGACGGATCAACTCTATAGTATTACTTTGGACAAATATCCTATCGATGCCATGCCTATAGGACTCAGAAGGAATTAAGTCCTGTCAACCGAAGTCCTATAGGACTCGGAAGGGAATGTAGTCTATCCACCGAAGTCCTATAGGATTCGGAAGGAAATAAGTCCTATCGACCGAAGTCCTATAGGAGTCGGAAGAGAGCAAGTCCTATCGACCGAAGTCTTATAGGATTCGGAAGGAAGTAAGTCCTATCCACCGAAGTCTTATAGGACTTGGAAGCTAATGAAGACCTATCGAAGGAAGTCTTATGGGATTCGGAAGAGAGCAAGTCCTATCGACCGAAGTCCTATAGGATTCGGAAGGAAGTAAGTCCTATCCACCGAAGTCCTATAGAATTCGGAAGAAAGTAAGTCCAATCGACCGAAGTCCTATAGGACTTGGAAGCCAATGAAGGCATATAAAAGGAAGTCCTATAGGATTCGGAAGGGAGAAGCCCTATCCACTTCAGTCTTAAGGCACTATGTATGGAAATTTGTCCTATCTACCGAAGTCCTTTGGCACTCAGAAGGGAAAAAGGTCTTATTTACCGAAGGCGTGTAGCAATAGGAGACGGAAACAAGTCCCATTTACCTTGTTATTCTACTTTATAGAAGTGCGGACAAATAATTATAAAAACTATAAGCGAATTCCTTAGGACGGTATATGTTAAACTGTAAACATGTTGATGGCAAAAACCGAAAGCTTTTCTGATTATTTTGTCTTCGTTTCTGAATAGAAATATAACTTTGGGCTACGAATGGTCATGTTTTTCACTTTATCTTAATCATGCTATTGCCCAGCATCCTACAAACTATTCTTTGAGAACATGACGCGCTACCCGTTACACCACCAAGATGACCAAAGCCATCCA